>JACBWW010000001.1:47195177-47492983 GCA_020086605.1 Lanius collurio
CCCCAAAAAAAAATAAAGCCAAAACACTTAACTACTCTGTATCCTTTTGGGCAGGATTTTCCAAAGAGAGTAAATTTCTCGGCATAGAGAAAAATCCTAACTCCTCATCATGCCCAAGAAATTCTCCTCCCTCAGTTTTCCCTCTACATCTGTAATCTAGCTGTGCTAAAGGACACCTACAAGAGTCAAGTGTCAGTTTGAGACCAGGTAGGAGAAAAAACACTGAAATGGAAAAGTACAGCTTCACAATTAAACTTAAGTCTCTCCTTTTGCATTGTCTCCTTCATTTATCTTTCTATAATTCTGCTTGTATTATTCTGACAAGGACTTCTGTAAACTCCCAAGATGCCAACCAGAAGCTGACAAGAATGGTGGCAAAAATACTTAAAGAACAAATTCTTTTGACAGACTAACAGGAGTCTGTTGTCTGCCGGATTCACCTTTCATTTTTCCTGTGTGCATTTCTTCTGCTTTGTCCTCCACAGACACCTCAGTGACAGCCTGAGGGTGTCAGGCATAATTCTGCAAAGACATGGAGAAGGAAAAGAAAATGCCAAGTGTCAAGTCTATCCCATGGCCTCCCACTACTATATAAACTGGAAAGAGTAATCATGGGAAAGCGGCCAGTTAGCTTCTCAAGTCTTGATAAGTTTAATTGATTTTCAAGTGTTTTCATAGCTACACTGGGGAGATATGTGTGTTTAAGATACAGTCAAGTATTCACTGAAATCAATTAGACTTTTCATACTAACTTCAGTGGGCTGAAGGCTGGCTTTGGTTTCCATCATGAGAGTTCAGTAATAAGCGTTTTTAAAGGATTGATACAAAACTCGTCATTCCACTAGCATGTAAAAAGGAGGTAACAAGGGGCATTCTGAAGTTTTGTATTAGAAACACAAGGTCCATAGAGCATGAAAGCTCATATGTGTGCTCTTATATAACAATAAAAGAAGATTTTTTTTTTGCACTTACTGATGATGTAATTTCTACTGTTACTGATCCAAGTGCTTTATGTTGTTCTTCTGAAGAAAATGTTCGCTGGCATCACGAACCCTGATCATTCAGTTATATTGCCAGTTAAGTCCAAGCAGTAATGCTCAAAGGAACTACAGATCAGCACGCTTTCAAAAAGGGTAAGGATCCAAAGATAAACCACTGACTTTGATAAAAACTAATTCAAACTGCAGCATTTAACTAACATATCCCTTTGAATTTTTGTCATTTTGAGTGGGTTTTATTTTAAAACGGAGACTCTCCACTTCAGAGCTGAAAAGCTGACATTCTGCATCTGTGTCTACACTGTTTGACATTCCTATCATGGCAACTTACCTTCACTGCCATTTGTCACAAATGCTGATGTGGATATGTCAACTGTCTGTGCAGATATGTCATAGAGAAAAAACAACTGAAAGAAAAGTAGATGTCAATAAAGAAGCAACGATGTTTTTGTGAGCATTGTGTTAAATTAGTTGATGTTATCTCTGCTTACTCATCATCAGTAGCTGGAGCTTACATCTTCCACAGGTTTGAAAGGTCAAGTTTAATTTTTCAAACATCTGTAAGTTTATTTTCAACACTTCAATGGCAAATCAAATTCACTTGGCCAAATTTGTCATATAAATAACTCACATTACTGAAGATAAAAATTCAGAATAAAATTGGGGAAATCATAGTCCCTACTGGGTAAAAAGAGCTAGCATACCCTGGAAGTCAGAAGCAGCTGGCTTGAGTGGCCACAGAATTCTTAAATGGGAGCTTTTCTAAGTAACCGAGAGCAGGCACATATTTTCAGTGGGAATAATGCTAATGTGCCTAATGTTATTTGGCAGTTTAATATTTATCGTTATATACCATTTGTGGAAGGAACTGCACAAGGGGGGAAAGAGTGCAGTGGCTACGATTCCATACAAAAATTTTGGCACTAGCTTTCACTAAGTAATTGATTACTTTGAAAAGGAGAGGATCACTTTGAAAAGCACTTGGCTTATGTGAAGTCTGAATGCAAATGGTGCCATCCACTCAGGGTGATGCTCAGGGGCTCTGGGACACTTCCTCCTGGCTGCTGACTTCAGTACAGCCATCACCACTCTGCAGTTGTCATAAGTTGGTAGTCCTCTAACATGGTGTAATGGATTCGGTGTGGGATGTGCTGCCAAGAAGGAATGGGGCCTGTAGGGCCAGTGACAGGTCTGCCCTGTTTTCCTCATTCAGGAGTGAGGAACTGCCTTTTGGAGTTGATAGTTATGATGCTTATTGACATGTAGTGCTTAGTGACACACAGAGCTAAGAAACTGGGTCTAAATGAACTCAGAAAATGTAGCTGACAAATCTTTCAGAAGATCAGGCATTTTATTTAAAAAGATTTTTTTTCCCCCTAACTTTATTTACACTATAATTTTGACTCATGTATTATCTTTTTCTTTCTTCTCAATTTTCCTTTTCTCATTCTTTTAATTTTCCATCACCTTCATTCCTTCTTTTCCTGTGCAAGCCACCAGTCTAACTGGCAATAAAGAAGAGGGATGAAGGGGCTGAGAGTTAAGGACACAGAAAAGAAAGGAGTATGGGATAAAAATATAGGAAATAATAAAAGAAAATATGAAACATGAAAGCAACACATTGCAAAATCAACACTCTGATAAAGGCACAGTAGAAACTATTGCAACTATTGCAAAGAAACATAAAATTTGCCTAATTTTACATCGACTGCAAAGAACAGAATTTAAAAAAATGTTTCTTTTTCAAGTTCCTCATCATGAGTACAAGGTTGTTGGAGAATGGACTCTATCTTTTATTGAGAAAATTTTTTTGGTATACAAAATTTAACGAAAGGATCCGTATATGAGCTAGTGGATAGAAAAGATTTCTTACCCTTGTGATTTGTCTGCCTAATGCAGGAATATTTTCAGCACTGTCCACCATTTATTACCTTTGACATTCAGTTAATGCATCTTCTCTTGTGTCAATTTTCATCAAGAACGTGTTCTGGTTTGTCTTAAATCTGTATTTATGCCCAAACAGAACATTTCCAGTTTAATTACATTTAATTTTAAATAGTCCCATGAAATAGATGGGACACATATTAACTTAAAGAAGCAATTTTGTCTTGATTCTTATCTCTGGTTACTATAAATCACAGATAATTCTTCTAAGGTTAGTGTAGATACATGAATAAAAATCCAGATAACAGAAGAAAGTGCTTGCTCCCCTTAAGCATTTGTGAGTTTTTCTAAGCAAGGCTTTGATAATATAATCAGGAGCAGTGATAAACCCTTAACAGATACCTATTGTTCACAGTCAAATGACCTTTTAGGTCAGCTGTTCAATTACCATGACTTGCTAAACAGTGGTATCTCTTCCATTCAATGCCTGGTGTTGAGTGGTATGTTCCTGACAAGCAGAAGAAAATCCGATTATCTACTTTTCTTTCTTGCTTCTTCAGGAAATGTTAGCATTTTTAATACAGCGTGTGCTCATACAATGCAGATGATGGTAGGGCACATTTAGGAAAATTATATTTTTGTAACTCTTTTTCATAAAATTGTGAAAGACAGAACCAATTTGCTGCTGCAGCTATCTGAAGAAAACAGCTTTTAATCTATGCCTGGACAGATTCCATGGAGTAATATTGTGAAAAAGTCATAGGAAAGATGCTATTGCATTTCTAGTTCCAAACCTTTTGGACCAGTCAGTGCATCTTAGAAGGGCTAAGAATTGAATGACACTAAATGGGAGCTACCTATTGTAAAATTGTTTCTCTGAAGAGGAAACTACTGCATGCCTTTCACTTTTCTGAAGCCCATTGTCAAAAGTCCTTCAGAACCAGATAAATGGCCATATTCAAATTATAGGACACATTCAGCCCCTGAGAGCAGAGAAACTTGTGTGTTGCCCTTTTCTCCACAATGGTCTACCTCAAACTGTTTTGGAGGTTAAAACAGTGCTTTTCATAAAACCCCACCCAAAAATCTCAAACCTACTTAGGGGCTGTCCACATTATCTTAATTTTTTTGGCTTCTATGTATGTAACAGCATTAGAGTGTACATGAGTTTCTTGACTTTTTTTCTGTTGGTTTTGCCATTGCTTCACAGTAGAAACAAACTTGGCAGGTAGAAACTTGTTCAAAACTACCCATGTACCTCACCCAAACCTGCAAGCTTAGAAATACTTCTGAATCACTAATTTTTGATATAGTCTCTGTTCTTGGGGTTATTCTGGAATAAGGTGCAGGAGAATCTGGCTGGATTCTTGATATTTTAACAACTAGTGTAGTTTTCTATTTTTTTATAAACCATAATAACTATAACTGGGAGGATTTTTGAATCTCAACAACTTGATTTCTGTGGCAGAATAAAGAGTATCCTGGGAATATGTTTCGTTGTCTTCAGATGCCATGGAAACCTTCTGACCTTTAAATGTAAACTGTCCAATTTGTGGAAAGAGGTTTAGCCAAAAGATTCTCATTAACATTTGTGGCAGCTAAGAAGCTGAATGCTTTCGTGCTAAACTGAAATTTACCTCTATGCCACAGACAATGAAACTGTATGAGGAAAGGCAGAGATGCTGCTTATGCCAGCAGCATATGTCCTGAAATGTCCTTTCAGAATTAATTTTGCAAAGTTCTCTTTCAACAGGCATGGCCATTTCATGTGGTCCTGATAGTTTAAAACCTGATGACCTTCTGACTTGAGATATTCAAAGATTTACTTAACACTTCTATGGTGCTTGAATATCAAATGCCTTTTGTCCAATAAGCAAAGTGCCTTTTTATATGACACAATGCTCATTCTCTTGAAAGGCAAAGAACCTGTGGAATTACACCTGCTGCTTCATCAGTAGCATTTTCTATACATTCAGATGCATTTTCTATGAGACTTCTGACAAAATATTCAGACTCTGAGAAGACACTTATTTCATCTGATGATTCAGGTTCTACTTTTCTCTGAATTTTGCCAATTCCTTAGCAGTAGGTTTCTTAGTCAGCACTGGGGTATATACATAATTTTTTTTTTATTTCACTATCAACAGTAAGGCAGTTAACCTTTTCGTGAACATCGTGCTTAGAGAATCATGTATTTTTAAGGCCGGGGGACTGCTGTGTTAATCTAAGCTGTGCTGCAAGAAGTATTCCTAGAGAAGTTTAAGAACTGAGTGAATTCCCTTTCTTCTAAAGGGCAGTATGAAAAGTCCCTCTGACTTTGTGGATCGAGATTTCATGTCTGCAGGATATTTTCATAGCACTGATGTGTGAAAACAAGTAAATTAGTTCCAAATTTGCTGCCATCACCTCACTAAGATAATCCACTGAAATAAACTGAGAGCTAAAGGTCAGAAAAGAACACCTGTGTTCAAAAGAATTTACAGAGGTGGAAAAGGGCTTGGGGGCAGTTTATGGCTATACAAGAGACTGGCAAAATAAAGATCATATTTCATTTGTATTTACAGGACATATTGGGTTAGGGGTCAGGTCCTCTCTAGGCTCTTTGGTAAACTTGGTGAGATTGAAAGAGGAAATAGCAAGGTACCTCACCTCCACTATTGCTAGTGCAAAAAAGGCTTAGTGAGGGCAAAGACTGCTAAGCCCTCGCCACATTATTCTGTGACCTCTTGATTCCATTCATTTTCCTGCACTTCCAACTAGTGACAGAGAAATCAGTTCACAATTTCTTCTCTTAGTATTCTCTTAGAACATGCTCAGTCCTCTGATGATCTCAGCTGTTTGAAAGTGCATCTCTTTTACCCAGTGGTCTCTCAGTCACGGGGAACAACTATAGAAGATGTTGGGATTTCTCCCTGGGTCGTCTGAGTTCATCAAAAAGGATTTCCTTTTTTGCTGCAAATATGTCTGTGTGCCTCAGTGCAGCCCCAGCTCTACTTTGCCCTCATCTTCTGTGCAAAGTCAATGCAGAGAAGAAAGGTGAGCCATGCAACCTATGAATTTTCTGTTGTTAAGCCTTTAGTGAGAATCTAACAGTGCCTGAAAAGATCTCAGGAATTTATGAAAAGTGCTTGACAGTCATGTTACTTTGTACTTTTCCTTCTTTGAATATCTCAGTGATAAAGGGACCTAAGACTTAGGCAAAACTAAAAGTAGTTGCTTATCTCTCTAATTAACAGATGAGGTGTTGGTGCCCTTTTCACCTCCTACCATTCCACACACAGTCGGACAGCCAAAAGATAGCTAAATGTTTGAGCTGGACTGAAGGTAAACATGCAATCCTACATCGTTGCTATTTAATAGGGCTTAATGTGCTTTTCAAAAGGCAGGTGTGCAGCACCAAGTGAGATTAGATTCCCTGAGATACAGATGGCACCTGCACAGGGCTCGGCTGAAGACCAAGTGCTATTACTGAAGGCATCTCAGAAGACTTTAAATGCTTGTGCTTTGGCAACAGAATTGAATCCTAAGTGACATTTTCAAGGTACTAAAATCAAATCACCTGCAGCAGTAGCAGAATGAACTTCATTTCTAAGACCTAATGTGTCTACATTTGTTAGCATTGAGCTGTTTCCATCATTGTTTTCAAAGAAAATGCAACTTTTGTTGCCTGCTACCATTACTGTCTGTAAAATGCTGTGACAACAAGCTCTCTGTGTGTGTAAGTTTAGAAAATAGGACCACCTTACTTCCCATTCTGGTTTAATGACTTTCAATGGCTCCATTTATTTTGAAAAAAGTTACAGCATAAGGCAATTTTGCTGCTCGATAGCTTTTGAATGCAATCTGGTTTTTGACTTAGTAAATAGATGAAGTTCTCAAAACAGCCTGAATTCTTTGTCTGAAAAAAAAAAGTCTCAAGACAAATTTAAAAGGCAGCAAGTTTCTTCATCCTTCATTATATTTTCCAAAAACAAAATAGAAAATCACAAAATATATGGATGATGTGCCAAGTTTTAAAAGAAATGAGAAAACTGGAAAATCCTAAAGAAACTATATCACTAAAGAGAGCCTATAGTAGTTACCTTATGTTGTGACTGAAGTATTTGTGCTGTGATGGAGTGCAAGTACTTTTTGCTGAACAAGCTGAAAATGCTGCCACAGAAGAACAGGCTGACTTCAGCTTTATTCAATTGCTTTGCTTTCAAGCAGTTTCTGATATTTCAAAGTAACTGACAGAATCAAGCCAAATTCACAAACTCAGTCATTCAAAAGGGTACAAATTATGACCTTTAAGATCAGAATGGATGTTTCTATCCATACTATATTGTTGTAGCAGATGAAAATAATCAACTTGTACAGAGAGGAGGTGGTTTAAGGCTGCTGTGTGTGAAAGGTGACATGAACGTTCACAAAGAGCTCACCAGTAGGTTGTAGCAAGTAATCTGATCAGTGGCTGTAACCAAGTCAACGATGACAGATTTGTTATTTCATCTAGATGTTGGGTATCAAACTGTGCCAGAAATGGTGTGGTGATATTTTAGGATTAATGTCAGACATTGCATCCAGCTCACAGCTGGCAGAGTCACGTGTAGCATTATTGCAGTGGGTATGACTTGAATTAAGCTTGCTGAGAGAACACTAAGAATAATACTGTAGAAAAAATATCTATGAAACTGTTTATGAACCGACATATAAAGGGGAAAGTATCCTTCAGGAGATGCTATGCTAAAGAGAAAAGAATTCCTGTGTGTCTTATCAAGAAATATGACTTGGTACAAAGCGCCACCTCTAGAGATAAAACTGTGTGATGCTGTGTGTGCCAGCAGGGATCAATGTCACACAGCAAGTAAAATAGACTTCCAGTGAGGAGCTACAGAATCACCTGACCATGTGGACAAAGTAGGCACTAAAAAAATATTATAAAGAAATATCAGGAAATGAGAGCTTGAATCTGGGATTTAATAGGAAATGCTTACTTGTTTGGTAGAAAACAAGCTCTAAACAAGATAAATAGTTAGGAAGATACACACACAGACGGAAAAATAAGCCAGGAGAGTAAAAAGCCACCGACAACTTTTCAAAGGCTGGATTTTCAGCAACAGAAGACCTTTCTTTCTGAGACAAAGCAAGGCAGTATTTCCAGTCAGATGAAAGCAGCAGCTTACTCTAAAAGAAACTCCAATGAGAGATTTTAATGCTGGAAACACTGAAGTTTCTCATAACCGCACTTAAAAAGATGAAAATATGTCCCCAGATTTGGCAAAGGGGTTTCCTGAGTACCTTCACAGCACAGAATCCATCCTATAGCATATCTCCCATCATATTTTGAAGAAAATAGCTTATACTAGCTTGGAAGATACTCGGCTTCCTGAGCTGTGAACTGAATGAGGCATACGGAAATCACAAACACACGTACCTTGAGCAGCCAAACCAAACATTACCTGGTTTCCAATGCCATGAATTTGCAGTTATTCTGGCATAGGTAGTGCCAGCACCATGAAAGATCTGAGACTTGTCATTCTACATCGTATCCAAAATTGTGCTTTTCATCCATCTGATGCATGTGCTGGGATGTGTTCAAGGACAAACCTGATCACCTTCTACTTTGGTATGCAAGTCTGAATATTGACTTCAAGAAACCCAAGGCACAGCTCATCACTGAAAGCTTTTCAGACTTGTACATTCTTCTCATATCTGCATTAAAAATGATTTAATGAATAATTTTGTTCCAGGACTGTATTCATACATTTTTAATAAAATGAACATTTATTCCAACTTTAGCATTCTTCAGCATTCTGTATTAATTATGTACCAAAACTATGGAAAGTTTAGTGTCCTAACTCATGATTTGACTAAGCTTACTGGAAGTATTGTCTCAGTTATGAATTTATTATCTTTTATTCCCTACATATCTCTGTGATGCAAATTTCTATAGCAGTGAAATATATCTGAGTACTTTGCTCACAGTTAATGTGGTATTAATATAACAACAAAGTTCATTACATTTCCAGATACCTTTTTTACTAACACTAAATTAATGTTTGAACTTGCTTGATAGAGTCCTGCAGTTGCCTAAGTTTGGTTAATTTTTTGGGGTTGTTTTTTATTCGCCAAATTAATACAGCAGTTAAGGTATTTGTGTTGGAGGTGTTGCCAGGTGAAACTTTTCCTTTTGTGTATCATCTGTTTGTGAGATGGTGGATTTTCTAAACCCAGATTAATTATTGCTACTATCAGTTTCACCTCTGGAAGACCGTCTGTCCCAACAGTAAGGATTGCATGTAAAGACCTCATGTAGATAGGAAAGCCCATCCAAATGCTGTTCCTAGGATGCTAATGCCCTGCTGACATCCATCCCCTCACACTGTACATCCTGAAATGTTTTAAATGCCATAACAGAGGCTATGCAGATAAAAAAAGGAGAAGAGAGATTTTACCTTAGACTTTATACCAGTCTCCAAATAAAGAAATAAATTATTCTGTCAGTCTACAGTCGATAAGATTAAAAAAAAAAAAAAAAAAAAAAGGGGGGGGGGAGAAACTGAAAAATGTACTGAATGGATAGTGAAGCTCTGGGACAGACTGTCTAGAAAAGCTGTGGAGAATCTGCTGCTGTAGGTTTTAAACACCATTCAGACAAACATCCCTGAGGATGGGGAAGAGGTAAACTAGGCAGTCTCTTAAAATACCTTCCAGTTTTACTTTTTTATGATTCTGTGAGTAGACTTGTCATACTGAAATATTTCTCTGATTAGGTCTGACACTATGCCATGTCTCCTGTAAAGCTATTTATCCTCATGTTGTTAGAGACCTATGATGATGAATAAAAGACAGATGCCCAGTTTGTTCTCAGAAGCCAATTTTTCAGCCAGTTGGAATCTGGATTTGCAGACAGATTTCCAACAGAGCTCAGTTCTAGAAGTTTTTTGTTTCCAAAATAATGTGTCTTTCTAGGTCAAGCATCCTGACATTTTCTACAAATATGCATAAGTAAAGATCCCCATCATGCTCAGACGAATGGTTGCATTTCTGTAACTCACCTAGGTACAGAATGATGTCTGAGCTAATCCTCAACCTCATGTGACTTCCACTGAGATTTAAACTGGGAGGTTTAATTATTTATTTGTAGTGAGAAAACATCATGAACAAGATCATTCAGGTTCTGGGGAGACCTTGTAGGCCTTCCAGTACATAAAGAGGGCCTGCAAGAGCTGGAAAGGGACTTTTAACAAGGTTTAAAGATCACTTTTTCACTTTAAGGGACTTTTTACAAGGTTCTGGGGAGACCTTGTAGGACTTCCAGTACATAAAGAGGGCCTGCAAGAGCTGGAAAGGGACTTTTTACAAGGTTTAAGGATCACTTGATAGAACAAGGGGTAATGGCCTTACACTGAAAGAGGGTAGGTTTAGATTAAATAATTGGAAGAAATTCTTTCCTGTGAGGGTGGTGAGGCACTGGCACAGGTTGCTCAGAGAAGCTGTGGATGCCCCATCCCTGGAAGTGTTCAAGGCTCGTTTGGATAGGGCTTTGACCGACCTGGTCTAGTGGGTGGCATCCCTGCCCATGGCAGGAGAGCTGGAACTAGATGATCTTTAATATCCCTTCATTAACCCAAAATCACAGAATGACCCAAGTCATTCTATGATTTTATAATCAGTTGGTAAACCTCAGTTGTAATATAGGAACTTGTTAATTCACAGCAGACTTCAAAGATTAACTCACACAGGACAAAATACTTCAGGAGTCAAGGAGCCTAACAGTAGCTGATAATGTTCCTGAGGCTTCCACATTAAGCCACTCTGAAGGCACACAATGAGCTGACAAAGATGCTTGTTCTGACCACCAATAGTTGTTCTTGTGCTCTTAAAATGTTCGAATAAAGTTTCTAAATTGATTCTGAAAATGGAACCTGACTTTGAATTTAGCTGGCTTTGATTTAGGTGTTGTTTAGGTGCTTTTGACAAAGTTGTATTTAGCACTTTTCAAAAACATCAAGGACACAATATGTACTCACAAAAAAAGCTGCTGAGAAGGAATGGATGTGAGCACATATATTTCTGGTTATATGTACTTTCAAACATATTTCTCAGCTCTTTAGCTATATCACAGCTACAAAGGACAAACTGTCCTGGAAATTTGATCCTAAGTGAACAATTGTCCTGAAGGAATGTCCAGAACAAGATTCTGAGAACAAGGTAACTCTCAGTCCAAGACAACAGCAAGAGCTGTCTAGGGTCTTCAACCAGTTCAGAGGAAGTGTGGTACCAACACTGGTCTTAATACAGTTATTTTCTCATCCATCAACAGTATTTTTTTTAAAGTTTTATTTGTGCATTCTATTTTTGTTCCTGAATACACCAGTCTGTTGCTGATTTTAAACAATTTAGTTCTGAACATGACTTAAGATCTCTGTTATCAAACACCTACACAATCACCTTGGTGCCTTATTTGTGTTTAAGTTTTATTTCTAATCAGGTACCTAACTGAAGTGCTTGTAGAATTGCACAACACTTGGATTTTAATTGTATCAAGTTCAGGCAAAAGTGACTATAAAAGCCTCAAAGAAAAATAATAGTTTCTAAGTGCAAGTGAAAAGATGCTGGGATTTACATAATGGATTTAGTCAGACACCCCTACTGTTTTATAGAGGGAAAAGTGCATGTGCACAATAAATAAATTACACTCTGCCATCAGTAGGTTGCATCTAATTGCATTAGTGGCTCCATTTTTCCCCTCATGACTTAGGTGGGGTAACGTATTGGAAAGCACATATTTTTTCATTATACTATTTAATTGGTTTGATAAATCTGCTTATAGATGACAGAGATTTTTATTGCTTCTACTGACTGAGTTACTTATATTTAAACCAGATCTTTTGTGTCTTTACATGCAAGATCTCAAAATATTGAAAAAAAAATTTATTATTGTCTGTGGCTCAGATAGAACATGACCAATATATTGTTCTTTCACCTTCTCTGCCTTCAGGCTGCCTTGCTATGGTGCTTTTCATACTGTCCACCTCCTAAATCTACTCAATTCAGGAAAGAGCTGGCTAAAGCATGTCCTTCCACATCCACACTGCCCTCCATGAGGGTGTTTTGATCTATCAACAATTCGTCGTCAAAATTATTTTCTTGAAATGCTGTTCAAATTCAATAAATCTCATTTTAATACAGCAAAGTACAATTTAGAAATTGTTAAATTATTAAATCAATTTTTATGGAGACTAAACCTTTCTTTATAAATGAAGTGTACAGAAAATGGAAAATTTTTGATGAATTTAATTTATTAGACTTCCAGATTTTTTTACCTTCTTTTTCCGTATTTTTCCCTATGCTTTTCTGGATGTTATTTTTAGTTCAGAAAGGATAAGAAGAATGGATTAAATATGGTCAAAATGGAGAAAACCAAAAAATGGAACAATAATAAAAGTTTCCAGATAAATTCCATGGGGTTTTTTATTAAGAATCTTTAGAAATAGCCTTTTCTGTCAAAATTGTTAACAATTGTTAGCAATTTTGGCCAGCTCACTTATTTTCCTGTTCAGTGCACTTGTGCACTGAAATAAAGAAGAAAATCTAATAGATGTATTATGTTTTCATTTACAAAAGGAAACAAAAGCAGATTAAGGATTGTGTTGCCAGAGGTCTGTATCAGGTTTATATGGCCAGGTTTTGGTGGCCGGGGAGATACAAGGGTGGCTTCTGTGAGAAGCTGCCAGAAGCTTCCTCCATGTCTGGCAGAGCCAGTCCCTGGTGGCTCTACAGATGGATGTGCTGCTGGCCAAGGCTGGGCCCATCAGAAATGGTGGTAACACTTCTGGGATAACAGATTTAACAAGAGAAAAAGAAGTTGTTGTGCAGATGTAATTGTGGCCAGAGAAAAGCAGGGTGAGAATATATGAGGGGAACAGCCCAGCAAACACCAAGGTCAGTGCAGAGGGAGGGGCAGGAGGTGCTCCAGGCACCAGAGCTGGGATTTCTCTGCAGCTTGTGGTGCAGACCATGCTGGGGCAGCTGTGCCCCTGCAGCTCCTGGAGTTCCACAGGGACAGAGAGATCCACCTGCAGCCCTGGAGGAGACCCACGCTGGAGGAGGCGAATGCCTGAGAGCCTCCTAAGAGGCTGTGATCCTGTGGGAGACCCGTGGAGAGAGGGGCCCACACTGGATCAGGTTTCCTGGTAGGATTTGTGACCCCATGGGGAACCCATGCTGGAGCAGCCTGTCCTTGAAGGACTGCACCTCATGGAAGTGTCACCCACATTACAGCAGTTTGGGGAGGACTGTGCCTGTGGGATGGACTCACATGGGAGAAATTTGTGGAGAACTGTCTCCTGTAGGAGAAGACCCCATGCTGGAGCAAGGGAAGGAATCCTCTCCATGAGCAGTGGCAGAAATGTGATGAACTGACCATAATCCTCCTTCCCTGTCTTCTTGCACCACTGGGGGAGGAGGTAGAGCTGGGAAGGAGGGAAGGGTGCAGGGAAGGTGTTTTTAAGGTCTTATTTTACTTATTATCCTGCTCTGATTATGTTAGCAATAAATTCAATTAATATCTCTAATTCGAGCCTGTTTTATGACAGTACTTGATGAGTGATCTCTCCTGGTCCTTATCTCAACTTATGAACCTTTTGTTATATTTTCTTTCCCCTGTCCAGCTGTGGGGGGGAGGGAAAAGTGGTTTTGGTGGGTGTCTGGCATTCAGCCAATGTGATTGCACTACAAGGTCACAGACAGGATATGTCATGGACTTGATTTTGCCAGACACTGGATGCCTGCAGCTCACCTTGCACCTAGTCAATTTAAGGCACTTGTCACATGACCTACTCTTTTATTAACTTAGTTACAATGGAAAAGACAGAGTAGAAGCATCAGAAATGGAAAATTATGGCAGGGAAAGTCTGGCAGTTTGTTCCATGGGAGTGATGGAAACTGCTATTCTGAAAGGCTCTCTGCAGATGTAATGTAGAGGGAGATAGTAAGAGCAAAGGGAAATGAAGATTTCAGAACAACAGAAAATAATAAAAAAGCACACAAACTATTTCTGGAGCAATAACTGCTCTAAGAAAAAGGTATCAACCCAGATGAATCACATCTACATAATTTAAAGTTGTATCAGATAAAGAGAAATAAGCTTTTCTATAGAGTGATTTGGCCCTGAGATAGATAGTGTATCTTCCTCTCTTGTGAGACATCTCAAATCACATCATGAAATTCAGATGGAACAGAGCTGGGGCACAATGACTGGGCATTATTAGACTGGTCCTTCCAAAAGATTCTCCTTAAGCTAGGGCATTGGAAGTCTGGTCCCAGCACAAGAAGGACTGGGGTTTCTCTCTGCCTTTCCAGGCACCCATGTTTGCCGACATTTTAAGATCCAGCAGCTATGAAGAAATAGGTAAAACTTGACCCTTACCTGGCACAAAGAAGGGATCTGATGAAGAGTTGCAAATCTATATAAAATTCAGTAAATTAAAAAACTCCCTTCATCCTCCAAAAGAATGACGATTTTGCTACCCAAACACTGCTCACTGCTTAGACCTTGCTCATTGCAGAGGGCTCCCTCCTGCTGCCAAGCACATGGTGATGGCCTGCAGAGCACGCCGGGTATCACTGAAATGTTTCTATGAGCCCTGCTATTTGTCTGAGAATCCATCCTATACTTTGTGCTGGTGTATTCCCCATATTTACTCTGTATGGACCAGTGACCTTGTGCCTTTTCAGTAATTCATCCTGTGTGCTCTGGCTCTGTCACCTTGGGAAAGGAGCCCAATGCAGTACCAAAGAGCTGCCCTTCCCAAAGGAAGGAGGAGGAGGAGGTACATGTTACAAGCTTTCCCATGTTTGCTCTGTCTTTTGTGTGAGCTTGGTTTTCACAGATGAATTTGCACTGGGGAGGTCCAGCCCTACAGACAAAGGTCAAATGCTTTCCAGTGGAAACTTTTCCCTGAAAGAGACTGCAGCATCAAACTTTCCTGCATGAAAAAAGGCATCGTTCCTCACTAAAATATTAAGTACAGAGATGCAAGATCTTTTTCCCCTTTGCAATATAATGTAACTAGAGACATGCTGCCTCCAACTCCAGGCCACAAAAGAGGGGTGCTTTATCTTACTCCCAGATTTTTAAGCTCACAATGCTTCATGTTAGGAAATTCAGTCGCAAGAGAGGATTGGTCGGAAAGCCACCGCTTGATGGACAACATCTCGCTACTGTCACGACCCCGACACCGGACGCTTGGTCCGACTCCCGCGGGATGCTCCCTTGGGGTTTACGCGTGGCCTCACCGTCCCCGTAGCCCCCCGGCCACCGCCCCGTGCATCGGACCACCACCATCTTCTTCCGCGCACCCCCGGCGTCAGCGGCAGCGGCGCGGCTCTGCAAACGCGCCCTTCCCCGCCGCCGGGAGCCCCGCACCCGCGGGCTGCGCTGCCCTGCGCGGGGCACGGCGGAGCGCGGCCGGGTGCGCGCCCGTGCGTGAGCGGGTGCGCGCGTGTGAGTGTGCGCGCAAGGCGGGGCCGCGCAGCAGGCAGCCCCGCGCCGGCTGGTGCCGTCTGCGAGCCGGGGCGTGGAGCGGAGGAGGGCGCGGGAGGGGGGGGAGGACGAGCATCCTCCAGGCCGAGGCGCCGTTCGGTTTTCTGGGCTCTGCGCCGGCGAGCGGGAGGCGCTTCGGCAGCAGTACCGGCGAAGTACCTGCGGATCGGCTTTCCTCCTCCTCGCTGGCTTTTTTTAGTTTGGTGGTGCTTTTTTTTTTTTTTTTTTTTTTTCCTTCACCCTTCCTCAAAGCCAGGGAGACGCTTCTGAAGCGGGGCGAGCGCTGATCTTACGTAAATGGTGCTGCTCCGGGGAGGGCATCTCCCCTACCAGCTCCGGGCCAGGGGAGCATCGGCGGGCGCCACTCGCCCTGCCTAGCGAGCGGGCTCCTCGCCGCCGCTGCCGCCCTGCCCGAGATCCACACCGGCAGCGGCACCGGCGGGGGCGGGCGGTGAGCAGCAGCCGGCAGCCCGCAGCCCCGTTCCCGGCGGGTTTCGGCGCCTCCGCGGACCGGCTGCGGGGATGATGCGGCGCGTCGGACCCCGCGGCGGGGAGGGCGCTATGTCAGAGAGATAACGCGCCTCCGCCAGCAGCCCGGGGGCAGTCTCGCTGCCAGCCCCCGCCGGGACCCGGCTGCCTGGGAGCTGCTCGCATCTCGGCGGACGGACTGGCCGCGGCGGCGGGGCCGGGGAGCGGCGGGGCGAGGCCCGGCCGGGCGGGGGAGCGGCGGCCGGCAGTGCCGGGGCACCCCGCCTCCGGGGGGCAAGAGGCCGGGAGGCTGAGTAGCGCAGGCAGCAGAGCCGGGGAGGAGGAGGAGGGCAGCGCCATGACTCATTTGCAGGCAGGTCTCTCCCCGGAGACTCTGGAGAAAGCCCGGCTGGAGCTGAACGAGAACCCCGACACCTTGCACCAGGACATCCAGGAGGTGCGGGACATGGTCATCACCCGGCCGGACATCGGCTTCCTCCGCACCGACGATGCCTTCATCCTGCGATTTCTGCGGGCCAGGAAGTTTCAGCACTTCGAGGCGTTTCGCCTCCTGGCCCAATACTTTGAATATCGCCAGCAAAACCTGGACATGTTTAAGAGCTTCAAGGCCACAGACCCGGGCATCAAGCAAGCCCTGAAGGATGGTTTCCCCGGCGGGCTGGCCAACCTGGACCACTACGGCAGGAAGATCCTCGTCCTTTTTGCTGCCAACTGGGACCAGAGCAGGTAAAAGCAGCCCACCTCAACCCGTTCTCCCCCCGGGCAATGCGTGGGAAAGCCGTGCCAGAGCAGAGGGAGAGAGGGTGGGCAGCAGGGACACACCCGGCGCTGCCCACAAGGGGCTGGGCAGCAGCCTGGAAGGCAGAGGGAGAGAAGAAAGAAGAAATGTATTTTGTAGCTTAGGGCCCTTTCAACCAGCTCATCCTTTGGGGTTTGAATTTTGGGAGGCAAGTAGACATTGCTGGGGTGCTCTTTGCAGCTGTCTGCTAGAAGGTTGACACCCTTCTGCCTCCCCTCAGCCGAAGCGGGTTGGCACGTAGATGATGTGCTTATCCTCCAGACAAAGGCTGGTTGCACTCTCGGCTGGTCTTTCTGCTTCAGCACACACAGAGCTGCTCAGGTGCCATGGGAGGAAGTGGGAGATGCCGTGTGTAGAACTGGAGTATCCATCATGGCTTTTGAGCTGAAAAGTTTGCCTGTGCAGGAAGCTGAGACTCTGAATCCTTTCCCTCAGCTAAAGAAAGCTCTTCCTGAGCCACCTGGAAATGCCAGGATGGCAGTTGCTGTAACCACTTCTTTTCTCACTCATGCTGCTCCAAATGTCAATTCTCTGCATAATAAGATCCAAGCACACAAAGCTTTGAAGACTAGTCCCTAGAAGAGTTTCTGATCTTTTTTTGGGACTACTCTAACCTGAAGATGACTTAGTAGGTTGACCCAAGATCTGTCTCCCATCAAGGCCCTTTTTTAGCAATTGGCTTGATATTATGTGACACTATTTGTTCTAAATACCTTGTGGGGTGTCACACTCATTTTCTCCTGCAGTCTAAAATTATATCCACAAAAATGGCTTGATTTCAGTATTGAAACTCTCTAAATATTTAAACTCTCTAAAAACTGCTTCTGTGAACACTGCATTATTTTCCTTGGCTCCTAACCTGAGTACATGTTTAGGATCTGAAGCACTTTTTAATGAGAAAACAGAATCTTGCTAGTTGCCATCTTTTTTGCAGTCAACACAGTGCTGAGTGCTCAGTGCAGATATCCTCAGCTCAGCTACTTAGAAACTTTGGGGAGGACTTAAACAGTGTGGATAGAAAGGACAAAATTTGGGGGAAAGGCATGTTTAAGTTTGCCCTTTAGGTGTTTGTTTAGCTGCCCTCTTGCAGGCTGTGTGGATTGCCATCACAGGGAGCATTCCCACAGCTCCCTGCACAGGTTGGTGTTACAGCTGCGGACAGGTCCAGAGGGATGCTGGCCCACCTTGGCTTTCCTCTCCTCCAGACATGGCAGCCACACCCACACTGTCTGTGGGAGAAGTTTCCTGTCCCTTGCTAACCCATGAATCGAGTCTAGGGACTAGGGGAAAGCTGTCTGGCACAAATCAAAACTGCCCCCAGCCAGGATAACAGCTAGAAAGGGTAGATGAATTTATGCAGAGCTGGGGCCAGCATCCTTTTTCTGCTTTGGTTTTCTAGCAGATGGAGCAAAAAAGCAGAGCAAGGAGCAGTGGTGATGAGGCTAAGGACTCACTGGGCAGGTTTCCTTTCCCACATAAGGACTTTACTTGTTTCACACATAAGGATCAGGTCAACTTTGAATTTTAAAAATGACTCCACAAACTCTTAAAAATCTCGGAAGGAGAATTAACAAAGAAACAGATGCTTAGGACTTTTATTAACTTGTATGTCTATGGTGAAGTTCCCTTGATAAAAGTAGTGTGACCTAGTGTATACTGCTGTTTCTTATTAAAGAAAAAATCCTAAAGCTTTGTGTGACACTTGTCATATCATCACTTGACTTTTTCCTAGTCAAAAGAATACCAAGAATTCAAGTGCAGAGATAAAGTAGCATTTAAAACAATAATTGCCATGTGGAAAGAATAGGTTTATTTTCTTCTTGATGTCAGATGTGCTGATATTTAAAGTACATGAGCTCAGCTGACACAGCAATAAATTTATTGTGATTTTTTTCATGAAATCCTGTTGGTGTGATTAACATTATTTATGCTATGACAGCAAAGTGGCTGGGGTACACTGTAGTACTTACTGGACATGTTTGCAATTGGGAGCCCACTGCTTTTGAGCACTGCATGCCCACAGCATGCCTCTCTTCCAAAGCGAGGGATTTGTTTTCAGATAGACCACTCAGACAAAGCAGAGAGAGCTGAAGCCCAGCTACGGGGAGTGGCTTGCTCCAAGGCACATGACAAGTGACACATCTGGGAATGGAGCTAGGTCACTTTCTTTTCTAATTAATTTAGTGCCTTCCATTATCTGATGCTCGCTGGCTAAATCTGGGGAGCATTGTGGAACTTATGCCAGGGCTGCTATGCAATATGTCTCAGACTTATGCCTTAACTGACTTGAGATCTTTCAGTACGTAACCCAGTGTTCCTCTTGCAGCAACAGTGGGAGGATTACTTATTTAAGCCTGTCTTGTTATACCCTCTTTTTATGCTTCATAAACTAAGTTAATAGAGCACAGCAAGCCTCCACATTTATCATATATGTGCAACTTATTATGGCCAGGATGTAACAATTAGAAATAAAAAGTTTCAATTTGTTATTTAAATGAACAGCAGACAGACTATAGATGATTTATATAACACTGCCAGCCTATGATTTACATAGTTCCAATTAGAAAGAAAGGTGTGGGAGGCAAAAAATCCCTATGATAAAACAAGCCTGTGTACTAGATGCTAAATCATTAAATTAAAGCAGGGCCTAAAAACTGTACCAGATGTCCTGCCATCTGAGCAACACAATTAGATACATATCAGACAACAAACAAACAAAAAAAGAAAAGGTGAAAGGTAATGTACTAAGTCACCCAGCAACTTTTCAGTGTGACCCAGCCTAACTCTCCACCCTGTCTGTACTACTGGGAAAATGAAGATAAGTGGCATTCCTGCCAGGAGCCTGGCTAGCACTCAGGGAGTGATCAGCCTTCCCTATGAGCTTCCAGATTGTTGATTCATAACTACATTTGGCTTGTAGGTGTCTACGTGTGTTCGAAGACTCCCCTTTTCCTAAAGTGACCAGCTGGTGAAGTTTTATTCAGTTAATAGTGTAATTAACTTCAGCTCTCAGCTGCAAGGGATCTGTTGTAAGTCATGGCCTTCTGTAGGCTTCCTGGCACCTGGACACACATTTCCTGGGAGTATCAGTCCTTTTTGTTGCTATGTGTTTGAAACTTTTTTAATTATCTCAGGTTTTTCCCTAGAAAGTGCATTAGAAGAGTGCAATGACACCTAGTTCCTGGTGGTGTCACAGTGACCCAGTCAGCTCACACCATGCTCAGTGAATATGGAAATCCTCTGCACACATTTACTGCTGGCTCTGCTGTTGCATCAGATGGTTTACAGAGGGGCAAAGATAGAGTGCACGGGTTTGCTTTCAAAACTATGCTTTCATCTGCACAAGTGCTAGAAACTTTTATTTTCCTCCTGTTAAATGAAACTTTAGCTTCTGTAGCTATGAGGAGGCTGGTCTGCTCCTTAACTCACAATAAACAACAGGCAAGATGGCAAGGTATTTTTCAAGCTCTGATGGAGACAGTATGACAAAATAAATAGCAATACTAACAAGAGTAACATATTAACATTAAAATCCCTGTTTAGCAGAGTCAAATTTTGTTTAGAAGTTATATCTTCCAAATGATAACTATTAACAGTTAACACTGTTAACTGTGTAAGCACTGTCATTTTTTCAAAAATTGCTGCTGACTGATGTCTTATTGTTTCCTAGTTTTCCCCCCCCCCCCTTCCTGCTATCCTTATCTGACTATCACCACCTGTATTTAGACTGTAGGTGTTTTGGCCAGGGAGCTTTTTCATCAATGCTAATGTAAAATTTAGATCAGTTGGATCTTCATCTGTGGCTGTGAGTGTTAGACTCTGAGGTAATATATGGCATAATGAATGGTATTAAATCTGAAGCGAAAAGTTAATCTGGTAAAATATTTGAAACTATTTCTACTTTTCTATGTATATTTTGTAACATTGGTGGTGCTTTTTGTTTTTAGACTAAGGTATCCCTAGGGCATGCTACCACTGCTTAAGCAGAATAGCCATAAGAGAACTTTCAATCCCCCTTCTTTTCAGCATTCAAATATGAACCCAGACTGACAAACCAAGGAGATATGAGGCATCATTTCCAAATACTCCTTTGTGTATCTTGAGGGCTGTTGTTTCACTGAAATTCTAAAAATAGTGAGCCAGAACTGTAGCTTAGAAATGAGATGATGGCTCAGAGACTTGACCAGATTTCTCTTTTAAACCACAGTGGCACAAGAACTCATTTGACAGAAGCCTCTTCTTGTCCAAGTGGTGGTGAGCTTAAAATATAGCCTGTGTATTTTTTATATGTTTGGGACCTTCAAGAGACATATGGCTCAAATCCAAGCAAAGGAGACTTACCATTTTTCTCTTCTAGTACACATCCTGGGAGGCAGATTCATGCCATTCAGTTTTAATTCTCAAAACAACTTAAAATTTCTTTCTTGTAGGGAGGAGATGACAAATAGCCATAGAGATAGTAGGGCAGCTCTGCTAAAGCAGATTATCTGTTATTCAGTGCAAAAGTGAATTGACTGGAACCAGAATCTGGTTAAACAGATGATATGGTTGGTGCCACTCATCATCAAGAACATAAAGTACTGAAAACAGATGACACAGCTGAATTTGACATGAGACATCTGTACACTGCATTCTCCCTGTCTCTTTATGTTGGTCTGGTGGAGATCGCAGTGCATGCATACAAGAGGATGCATAGACCACTTAACTGAGAGGTAAAGGTGAAAGATCCTAGTGAAGTATCACCAAGAGTTGATAGCAATATTTGCCAGACTGTTTTCCCCAGAAATCCTTGGAAATACATTGAATCTGTTCATGTGCCACAGAAAAAATCTCAAATAACTTTTCTGTAAAGGGGAAGTTGCTGCCATTGTTAAATTACAAGAGAGTGGGATGCTCAGTAAGTTGTTTGAGGTCTTCTGTTCTTGACAAATAAATATCCCAGTGAGGCATTTCCCTGGAAAGCTCTGTCACTGTTGGGTTAGAAATGGTAGCCATCTCAAAGCATTCGAAAGAATCGCTGTCAGTGTGGCTATTAACTTGTCACACCTTCCCAGGCTCTATTGCTTTAAAGTCAACCTAAATGAAAAATTTCAAGAGATAGCAGAGTGTGCCTTGTGTTCCAGTCCCTGCTTCAGTCAGTCTTGAGCTAGGACTCACACAAAAAAGGAACATTAAGACTGCATTATATATATGATAACGTATTTCTAGCATTTGTTACTCACATTAATAACTGGACTAAAAAACTTGTCCAAGTTTTCCATTGAATTAAGCATGGTTCTATAAATAGAAGGCATTAAATGCATTTAAATTAACTGCGAGTTCTTGATTATCGTAGCAATTAGTAATACATTGCTAGCTACAATATGTCCCATAAGAGTCTGTTTAAACAAGTGAACACAACTGGATTTAGCCATAAATAAATTAGGTTTTATTTATTCACAGTCTAACTCCAGGCTGCCACAGAACATGCACTGCAGCCAGTTGGGCCCAGCACACCCTATATACCTGACAGCACTGAAAAACTGGTGCCAGAGCAAAATGAGTGGCTTGCTTTTCCCTAAGTACACATTTTTGCACAGATTGGTAAGAATAAAACAATACCATCTTCCCCTCAGACTTTACACCATAGTCTCTTCAAATTAAAGGTTAATATTTTCTTTATTTTTTTTCCTTCAAAGTAGAAAGAAAGGGGGTCAAATCTGTTGTAGACTCAATTTATTTCACATTCACTAGCTTATCCTGTTTTTTTCATGTTTGACTCATCATATTTCTGTACCTATATGGAAAGTAATTTCAGTGTGGAATAAAAGTTTCAGCAACAAAATCCTGAGTAATTTTTCACAACTTCTTTTTATATAGGATTTTGATTTCCCTAAAGTCCAGCCAAGGGTGGAGTGTATTTTATGGCAGAACCTGTGCATCCTGGTGACACAATCAGTAGTAGCAGTGAGGTGAAATGTCGGAAGACACAGGGCTGGAGTGGATTAAAGATGAGTCTTTACGCAAATAACTCTGTGTTGTGTGAAAGCTTCCATGCAGTTTCTTCAATCCTGTTTTGTTTGCTTGGGCTGTTCAGCTGATACTTTCAATACTCAGCTTTTTGCACCAGCTAAGATTTCATCTACCACACCACAGGTTTACATTTCTGGCTTGCCTCAGCACGTGTTCAAAGTAAAAGCTGCTTCAAATACTCACTAATGGATTTGTCTGCCTTTCTGATGCTCAGTACTGTACTTAAGTAGGATATCAAAACCAAGAAAAGAGATCCAGGACAGAATGAAGAATAGCTCCTATCTTCAACTATTGCCCTGAAGGATATTTGAGGTGGGAGGCATGATTGTTAGTGACATGTACTTTTATACTCCTGATGTGGCTTTTTTATACTTTAAGAGTACTTCAGATACCTCCCTCTGGCAGAAAGAGTTCTTGCTCGCTTTCAGCCAGACCTGCTTTTTGCAGGACTTCAATCTTTTTTTCAGTGAGTAAACATAAATATTGCCATTGTTGTTGTGGACTGTGTTTCTTACACAAAGCAAACCTGCAAGAAGTGGTGGTGAATATGCTATGGATTTATGGAGACCCAGCTCTGTGACTGTTAGTTACTCACTGTGGTGGCTGAAACCCTGTTCCCATTGATGCCAGACAGTTTTCCTGTTGACTTAAATGAATTCAACACATAATTAGGCATATTTGTGTTTACATGTATACATCTTGTATTTAACACTTAGGTATACATAAAAAATGCATTTTATGGTAGCTCTTAGAGACTGGC
This sequence comes from Lanius collurio, assembly GCA_020086605.1. Classification (NCBI taxonomy): domain Eukaryota; kingdom Metazoa; phylum Chordata; class Aves; order Passeriformes; family Laniidae; genus Lanius; species Lanius collurio. The sequence continues at coordinate 47,218,652 of JACBWW010000001.1, forward strand.
CTCATAAACAATCTTGATGTCTGATGCACCAGATTTCTAGCAGCCTTGTGCCACTAGGAAATTGTTAATCCAAGGCATGTGACGTCTCCTTAAACTTCTTAGGGAGGACATTAGAGATGTACATCAGGGAACTGGGACCCTTCTTCCAGGGCTGAATGTAGGGTTCTGCTTTGTGGAGCCCTTCTGGATAATGAGATATTTTGAATGGGGCAAGCTAAATGTCAAGTAGGGTGGAGGCTAATTTTAGAATCTGAACATTTTTAGTGTCTTTAGCCTGTAAGAACTGTGGTCAAAATCATCCTTGAACCAAGGCATTCCAAACTTCCTGTAAACCTTAGATCTCAGAAAAGTAAAGCATTAGAAAAGAGTTAAATCTCAGAAAAGTTCAAAGGAGAGGAGTGAATATGAAAAATTTTATCCCAGTCAAAATAAAAATAAAAAAAAAGGATCTACAAAACTAAGAGAAGAATTTTGTAAAATAATGCTTCCCCTAGTGTTTTCTGGGGGAAACACACTTTCTCTTGTTCTGACATTAGGAGAGTCATTTTTTTTAATTCCTTTCCTATGAATACATAACTGGGAAGTTCACTGAATTTTAGTTGGCTAAAAAAACAAAGATGGAAAAATGCAAGGAGTCAGCTACAACAGATTAATTTCATTTGTGTTATTTCGTTTTGCAGATATTTTCAAAATACAGCTATGTCCACAACAGAACAGTGTACTCATTGTATTAAAGCAAGTAAAATTCAGTATAATTTAATGTAATTTCTAAGTAGGCACACATGCTCTGTGCTACATATGCAGAATGGTGAAGAATTCTCTAGGGACTCCCTATTTTGTAAACTTTTGTTTGGTGCCATTGTGGGAGGTATTTAAAGGGCCTTGCTTAAAAACAGATGTTCACTGAATATTTAACTCTTTCATTTCTGGAATATTTATATATCTGATATTTTTCAGGTTTAACTTTCTAGTGCCTCATTTGATACCGTGGTGTGGACTGGCAAATTTATATCTGTTTTGGTAACTGTTAATAAAATCCTAGAATCGTAGAATGGTTTAGGTTGGAAGGAACCTCAAAGATCATCTAGATCTATCCCCTGCCATGAGCAGGGGCACGTTCACTAGACAGAAACACTTCAAAGCCCTACTTTCTGCTTTTAATATCCTTGAGTAATCACCCTTCTGTAATTGAGGATTTAAGAGAAAAAGTTACACAGAGAGGGGAATAAGGAGACCATGTGGAAATTCCCCTTTTTAGTTGATAATTTTGTATGATTTCATTCCCTTAGAAAAATATAGAAGGAAACTTTGGATCAATGCTTCTGGTATTAGTCTTGGTTTTTGGTATCATTATGATTTTAGAAAAATGGAATTTGTGTAGAAGCTCTTATACAGACATGTAATTACATGTAAAGATACTAAAGCAGCTTAGGATACTGTACAAAAGTTCAAATTTGCTTTTGATGTGTTACATTCTTGTTTTTTTCTGGCTGGCTGATGGTCTATAGGTACATAATCCTGCTCCAGAAGATGAACTCAAGTAATTGAGCTTCTAAGGATTTCCCAGCTTTATGTACCCATGACTTCTTAGGACACACTCACACTCTTTGATTTAAACTTTTGACAGAGAGAATGCTCAGAGCTTCTCCACTTCTCTGACTGGTGCTCCTTCCCTAACCAAATCTCCTCTTCCCATTCTCAGGTACACACTGGTGGATATTTTGCGTGCCATACTTCTTTCTTTAGAAGCCATGATAGAAGACCCTGAGCTGCAAGTGAATGGATTTGTTTTGATTATAGACTGGAGCAACTTCACCTTCAAGCAGGCCTCCAAGCTCACTCCAAGCATGCTTAGATTAGCCATAGAGGGCCTTCAGGTAACGTTATTGTTTTCTTTATTTTCCTAATTATTTTTAGTTTTGCAGTTCATTACAAATCTAGGTCAATAAAAAACACCTAAACAAAACAAAATTCCAACAACTTGTGAATAGCAAGGCTATTAACACTTTAAGGTGTGGGTGTACAGGCAAGCTACTGTGACAAAAGTGTGAACTCAGCTAAATGCAGTAACTCCTGCAGTGTAGGCTCCTTCCTTGCTATAAATATGAGGTAACTTTTTGTCTTTATTCCAAAGTGACTGGCTTTCTGTAGATTCAGATGGTAGCTTCTGCAACAGAAAGTTAGAAGTAATCAGTTTATGTTGTAATTATGCACAGGGATAATGAAATAGGGGTTGCTGCTGCCATGCCAGGTTGTTTTATTTCGTTGATTCCTTTGGAGATGGTCTCTACATCATTTGTCATAAAGTGTGGGTCTCTGTGATTAGATGGTTAGCTGGGACTATTTATTTACTCAAAGTGCAGCATATGCTTGGCTTCTTTTTCTGGGTCAGGATTAATCTGAGCAGCAGCTTCTGGGACTGAGTATACAGTGATTTAAATTTCTTTCAGCTCATTGTAAATTCACTTTGCATGGCATGGGCACATTGGTGGAAAGGATACTGCATAATTTGCATCTGTTTCCTATGGTATTTTGTTCTTGTTAAAATGAAAAACTCAAATTGTTAAGGTAGTTGTTTTCTGCACAAGTCTGTCATGTTAAGAATATCTGTAATTCATTACTGTGGCAGTGTGTCTTGCTTTTAGAAGGACATGTATTCCTCTTCTGGGATGTTTCTATCATTTATAAATTTTTATTACTCATAAAGCAAAATAACAGCTTTACCTTTGAACTTTCTTCACTGTGATAGTGTGATTTTTGAAGAAACTTGTATAGCAGTAGTATGGAGTTTTGATTGAACTGATGAAATGGCTCAACTAGTATTCAGCCTGCTGTTGCACACAGAAGGGTAGTGACATGAGACAAAGATCTCAACTCTCATTTTGTTGTGTTTTCTTATGCAACAGTATGATTCTGTTGTCTTTACAGCTACATTAGAAGGCAGCAGTGAGACCAGTGCTCTAGTAGTGCTGCATTTCCTTTTATTGCTATTAAAGCTGGGGCATTTTTTTTTTAGTGCTTTTTTCAGAGTTAGCCATTTTTTTTCTGGTTTAGAACATGAAAAAATGCTTTAGTAATCTTTGTTTTCAAATGGTGGTGTTTCTTCTTGGGTGTTGTCCAGAGATGGTTATTTTGAGGAGAGCTGCAGTGGATAATTGCATCTGAAAATATGAGGGGTGACCTACCAAACTTCAGGTGGGCTCTGAGACTCTGCATTCCCCTGCCATCGATTAGATCATGACTGAATTGAGAAGTTCTTTGGGTTATTTAACTTACCTATGCCTCCAGCTTTGTAGTTTCAAATATTCCAAGTCTGATGGTGGCCAGCACCTATGGCATCATTTTGTGCCCACTGCCTTCAGTGCTGTTTACTGCAGAGATGCAAAAGTGGGCATGAGATCCTACAGAAGAGAGAAGGAAAAGGCATTTCTGCCTTTTTTTTGGAGGAAAATGTAAAGTGAAAGCATAATTCTGAATGATGTCAAAGTAAAAAGTGCTTAATCAAGTAGTATGAAAAAGAACAACTCACACACTTTTTATTTATGATCTTTGTAAATACTTTCTATTTAATCAGAAAAATGAAATTTACTTTCGCTTGTAAGATTTAACAGGGCTCAAGATGCAGAACTTTACCATTTGGAGAATTTCAATATTTGTGTTGCTTAAGTGGAAGGGGACAGTGTCAGTGAGTTTAGTAACCACTGAATTTGATGTTAGCTAAATCCTTTTGCCTCCTGAATGAAATCTACTGATTTTGCATTATATTTGCTTAACTTCCATGGTGAGCAGAATACTCAGTATGGTACATACCAAGGACTTTACAAGCTATTGCATTTTTGGCTTTTCACAACAGCTTGTTGTTTAGGAAATGGCTTTTGAAAGTAAGGTAAATAAATACACAGTTTTCTTCTGTATAGAAGAAGATGAGTTCTGGTATATATTTTGTCTACATATGGGTTAAATAGGAGTGTGAAAAGAGTCATACCCCAAACTTATTTGGAAAAATTAGAAAAACTTCCTAGGTAGCTGTTTCTAGGAAAAGAGACTTTTGGTCATGGAATTTTTAATGTTAGAGGACAATGATTATCTGTAATCTGATGTGAAATTCTAGCATATCCTTTGCAGCAGTGCTGTACCAAACAATTGGTGCAGTGTAGCTCAGTGCTGAATTTTAGATCAAATGGCTTTGCTCGACAAGAGGCAAAACCTTCATGGGCAGAGGAGCACTTGGCTGGGACCCTTGATGCTCCAGTCCTAGCTCATGCATTGTCTGACTGCTTTTAGAAAAAAGGAACAACACTCTTCCTTGCAGATGCTTGTGGCTAAAGCACTCATGTTGCTCCTCATCAGTGAGAAGGAGGATTTGCATGGAGAGCTCCTACACCTTTCCTAGTGTAGAGCAAGGTCAGAAGGAAGACATTTTTTGAGAGCTGAAACACATACTTTGACTTTAGTACTTTGTGTTGACTCTCCCTAGTGTATTCAATGTGTGCATGTTTGTGAGTTCCAGTCTTTAGGTGCCCACCTTTCCCTGTTCATTGATTTCTGTAGCCAGGCACTGCTTTTTGGCTCATGAAGAAGCTCATGTTACTCAGCAGCTGTGTTCCTGAAAGCAGGGAGTGTTACAGTGTTGTGTGCTTCAAAACCAGAGTGCCCTGATTAAGTCTCTTTCAAAAACTTTACAGAATTTTGTTTCTTTCTCCAGTAATGGGTTGCAATCTGTGTGCTTCAGCTGTTTTTCTCATAGATGAGAGAACTTTTGAGATCTCTGAAAAAAAACAGTCCTAACTTTCCACAGACAGTGAAAAACTCTGGGTAAAACCCCCAGAATTTATCAGATGGTTTCAATATAATGAACAATTAAGTTGGCTGGAATTCATCTGGACAGAAGAACTAAAACTGTAGAGGGAAGGTACAGGAATCTATATAACCATAGAATCATCAGATAATTCAGCTTGGAAAAGACCTCAGGAGCTTGGCAAATCCAAACTCCTTCTTAAAGCGAGGTCCCTGGTGAGGTTAGACCAGGATACAAACAAGATCGTGGGTGGCTGGAGGGAGTGGACAAGCTGCAGATGTTATTTGTTACTTCCATTTTAAGAAACAAGCATCAACAGGTGATAATAGGAGGAGGCCTGGCTCTTTATAACTGTTGTACAACATTTGGGTAACTTGTGGAACGCTGTGCTATGGGAAATTCTGGATGCTTAAAGTTAAGTTGTGTTTAGGGAAAATGGAAAGAGAGATGAACTGAGTATTAGTAAATACATAAAAACCTTCCTTAGGCTGTACAGAGTTGGAGATGAGGTGGATGCTGAGTGGAGTAATCACATATGCTGTCTAAATTGTAGCTGCTCTAGGCTCTCATTTTTGGCCTCTGTTAAGGACAGGATATGAGTATGAACTTTTGGTATGGTATAATTAAGTCAAGTGTATATTCCACCCTTTTTTCCCCCTTCCTTTCATTTTACTACTCCTGGCCCTCCCATGACCCCTTCTACCAAAACACCTAGCTGAGAACACAAAAAGAGGGAGGAGGTTATGATTATGATTATTTTCTTTGTGATAGTCCTTTTTTACGTTAACCTCTCTATAGACTATTTTTTTTAAAATTATCAAGACAGCATTGTTTTCATAATGCAGGTGAAAACAGTTTCAAAGACTGAAAATCCAATTTAAAAATTATATTGAAATTAGAGGTTGTTAATAACTCAGACAGCTTTGGGGGTAATTATAACTGAGTTTTGCAAGATGAAATACTGTAGATATGCATGAGATGCTTTAATTGACCAGCTGATATTTAGTATTCTAAAACCTGGACCACTAATTCGTTCTTAAATATTGATTTCTATTTAGTGCATAATAGTAGTTGCATGTATGATAGATTTTTTTTTTCGTGTTTTCACTCAGGCAGGCTGTACATCCAAATGCTTGCAAAAGTGCATTGTTATTGGTGGCTGAATGTGAATGCTTCTCTTCTAGTTAAAAATCTGATGAAAAAGAGATGATACACATTTAAATAGGGAGCTGAACATATGTAGACAGTCAGCACAGTTGCAGAAGACAGAAGACTCTTGCTTCTGGGATGAGGGTGTTTACTGGACGAAACAGCAATAATGTTGTGGAGGACAAGGCAGGGCTTTTTTTTTTTGGTAGCAGAGGAAGGCTTCATACACTAAAGAACTCACTCCTGTAAAAATGAAAGCAAACCAGAAAGTAAATGAAGGCAGCATGCTTGCAACTACCATTACTTTCAAACATGTTTTTTCATACAGCTGTTCTGGTGAGCTGTAAGAACAATATCCCCATCCAGATGTGCTGCAGCAATGCAAGGTGGAAGTACCAGATACAGACCATGTACAGTCTGGTGATGAAAGTGACAGGACTTCCTACTCACATTTTCTCTGAGTGTGACCTCTATCAGTATCTTGCAGGGAATCTTGCTGAATATCACGGTTGGTTAAACAAGCACAGAGAGTGCCTAAATTTTGCCACCTGGTTCTGGACTACATCTATGCAAGCAGCATGTTGCAGTGCCAAGAATTTCTAAGACAGGAACTTCCAGAAGAACTAGGGATGCCTCTATAAACAGAATTTTGACTTCATATAATTACATGGTCACAGGCTCTGTTCAGTGCGTAAGACTGTTAATAATGAGCTGAAGGAACAGTTAGCAATAGTGAGCACCAGTGAACTGCACACCACAAACTAGAGCTTTAAATGTTTTTGCATCCAGACTTAAAAAACCATAAACTGCTCTCATTCAATGCTTGAATTTTCCACCAGTTTTTGTGAATATATTGCTTGAGAGAATATTAAAAAGTAGCAGACTCAAGCTTTTAATGGGAGCATCTTCTGTTTTCAGGAAGCTTAGTAAATAATTTCATTCAGGTTTTGGGATTTTTTTAATCAAAGAATTGAGTTGTTTGTAAATGCTAGATTCCCCTGAGCCAATGACTTCTCAGAGAACAGAGGGATGTGCTGGTAAACAGCTTAATTTCGTACCAGTTTGACTCATGTTCTGTAGCAACAGTAGTTAAATGGGATATTTTTCCTAAGAGCTTGTTATTTTCAAGAGTTTGCATACACTTGGTCTTCCTTACTTGTAAAAAAGGCCATAAAAAGGCTTACCAGCAATTTACTGTGTAAACAGGGTGGACTGGAAATGATTGCTATTTCTAGCTCCTCACCTGCTGTCTGGATGGGCTCAACCTGCTGGATGAGAAGAGGCTTTATGACCACAGCTCAAGTTCAGCTACAAACAGGCGTGTCTGTATAGACATAGCCATTATTCACTGTGGTCCCAGCTGTTATCTGAAGACAGAATAATTAATTTCCTTGCTAGATTCTTCTGTGATGCTCATAAAAACAATTGCCAAATGCCTTTGGAATGTTGATTTTTGTATTCTCACAAACACACTTTTAAGATGAGGGGATACCATGATTTTTTTTTCTTTTTTAGTTTTCTATCCCCAGCTGAGAATAATTCCACTGAAAGATTGATGTTAAATATTTTCTAATTTTGGGTGCCTAGTGTGGCAGGCTATGGTCTTGATTTTCAGTCACTTTTTATATATTTGGAGTCCAGCTGCCTTTTATTTTTCATCAGGAGGTTTCAAGACTTCAGTCTTGAGCCCCCAAGCCAGGAGTCTGAATTCTAGCATGGCTAAATTAAGAGCTTCTCATTAGATTCTCTTTGAATGCACATAATGCCACATGGGCTGCCACCTCTGAAACAAACAAGAAGAAGCAGTAAACCAAACTCCCCTTTCCCCTCTAGAAACTCTGTTCTGTGGCATCTTACTGAAAACTGCAAGGAAGCCTAATGGAGTTAAACATCCACCCTGCAAACAACTGCTACTGGAGCTAGTGGAGTATCTGCCTGCAGTAGGTTGTCATCCTTCATGTGAACCTGAGCAAGGAAGACAGAGGGCACTTTGCCAGTGGTTTGCAGATATCTGCTGTAAGCAAGGTGTGATTATTTGTGGGGAGCTTGGCTGTTGTTCAGACACTTTGATCTGACTCTTTTGCTTGTTCCTTCTGCCCTTTTTGATCTGACCAGGCTTTGCCACAGTCCTACTGCTTCCCCAGTTCCTCACCCCTCTCCTGCTGACATTGTCTTACTTTGTACTAGTCTTCAGTGATGTGGATTTCTTTTTGTCGATGTGTTCTGATGGCATCTTCTAAAACCTCAGTCACCATAGATGACTGCATGGCACATTAAGTTCTCCTTAGACTCCATAGGAGATCTCAGCCTTTTGTGGTTTCACTGGCTGGATGCTTTCCAGATCTGGCTTCTGGTGATGGCATGATCTAGAAAAAGAATTTTTTTTTTTAATCTGGTGTTTTCTTCTACTCAACAAAGTAGATGTGGTTAGTGTAGAAACCAATGAAAATGCTCTTAGTTGATATTTTTCTATCAATTCTGTTTGCAGAGAAAAACATCCAAATAAAATTGTTGGATCTCGAGAGAAAGAAAATAGAAGAGACTCTTCTTGTACATGTGGGCTGCTTCTTTCTTGAGCTTTTGCTAAATGCTAACCACTTTTCTGCTTTTTTTCTTTTTTATCAGGAAACTGAATCTATCTGCATTAACTAAAGGTAGTGACTAAATTGCTATGATTAGGCTGAAAAAGTAATACAATGCTAAGGTGACACAAACATGAAGGGTTTGTAGCACAAACTCAGTATAACCAATACTTGCCACTGTGAATGACTGTGTGTTGTCTCTGGTAGACCACAGTTCAACAACTATATGATTATAACAATTTCTCAGCTTCAAAATATCCATTTACTTTTGGAAGTGATTTTTCTCAGTCAAGGTCTAAATATTTCTCTTTTCTTCAGTATCTTAAGGCCATAAGGGGAATAAATAGTAGCCTTCCTTGTAAGGTCACTCAGAAATAAAACTAATTTGTTGTAAATTGTAATGTTAGAGATAGAAGACATGTTTTAAGATCATAGTTCACCTTCCTGCTAAGGCAAGATTATCCCTTGCATTATATTTTCTAGTGCTTCTCACAGTTTAATTTAAAAGCTTGAAGGCAGGTCTGCCACATTCTTTGGAAACCTCTCTGCGACTTCTTGCTCTTCAGATTTCCTCTCGGCATTAAACCTAATTTTTCTATTTCAAAATGTCAACTTCTATAAAACCCTTTGCTATTTCCCTGTGTACTGTTGGGTCCAAAAGCAGGAATTGGTATGTGACTCTCAGTAACCCATAGAAAGGAATTGTTTTGATGCAGTATCTATCTGCAGCAGCAGTGATTTGGAATCAGGACCTGCAGATGTTCCTCTTGCCTTGTTTAGCACTGGAGATGGTGAGATGTGAAAATCAGTGTGATCCTCTTTATTTGGAGAGCCTAAATCTACCTTTTTTTAGTAGTGTTCAATTTGCCTGTGTTATCAATCTATTTTATATATGCATCTTTAAGGTTTACCTCAAAAGTATACACTGGATCATTTTTGTAATTATTTTCTGAAACCAGTCTAACCTTTATTTTCCATGATGCTAATAAATCCTCTGTGATCTTATTAGACAATGCACAGCTGTCTTTATGTTACTGTCTTCTGCACATACTGCCCCTGCATATAGTGCCTCTGCCAGCAAAGTCTTACAGGGCTCCATCCACAAAACAGTACAGTGTAGGTTTTTTTGTGATTTCAGTTTATATTCCTTAGCAAGTGTTCACCTCCTATGACAATTATTTTTGTGATTCCAATTTGCCTTTGGTTATAAGCAAAATTTTGACTTTGGTTGTAAATGATTGCTGTGCAGGAAGAACACTGCTGTCATAATTTGCTAATGTTTAAAAACAACTGTGGGAAACTTCTCTGGGGGAAGCACCATAAAAATGTGAAATTATATGGCTGGTGATGGTTTCTCTCATCTCAGGTTTCTTAATCATGAAACAATTAAGACAATTCAATTTTTGTATGTTTTAATAGGCATACTGTTTAAATAAGTGATACTTTGCTGGTGATTTAAAGTAGGTCAGGAGCTGAAAGTTTAGTTGTATAGCAAATGAAGAAAGTTATATTTCTGAAGAAAAAATTAAGTATTAATTGTTTCTAAAATATCATACTCCAGTGTGGATAATATACTTAAAAAAAAATTCTCCCTCCCCCAAAAAGCATTTCTGCAGTCTTTTGCTGCATATTTTGCAAAGATCAGAATAAGTTCTTAAAAGTCATCTCTTCTTATTATGTGGAATATGAAAATAGTACTGGTAATCTTTTCCAGTGTTTTCTGTAATAAAAGAATTGAGTAGTCACATTTTGTTTAGACATAATGAATATCCAAACATGGATATGGACTGAAATCCGAGGTGGCTGAACATACTGTCCTTTCTGAGGAAAATAAATTTCCATTCAATCAAAAAAAAAAAAAGAATTCCACTCCAGCACCTGATACTGAGAAAGCCTCATGTCTGCATCTCCCCCAGCGCAGTTCTGGCTATGCCGAGGTGCTTGCTTGTTCTTTTGGGTCACATTTTACGTTGCCCCTCACAGTATAGGTTTTGACTATGAAATACGTATTCCTCTCCCTTATTTTATAGGACTGACTCTAATATAACATGCTGTCATTGGAAAATGCAATATTTAATCAGTGATTAAAGGCTGTCTTTTCAAATGTGTTTGTTATTTTCCTACTCTTTTTAGTTGGCTCTCAATAATCTTTTATAGCTGTTAGAATCTTTTGGGGTCAGGCTTCCTTTCTGAGAAGAACTGATTTTCAACCCTTGTCCACTTCCACCATCGAAAACATTTTATGGAAAGAGACAGTGATTCTGCTGTGATTCAGGAGAGGGCCTCCCTAAAGGTGTGTTTCAACTGTGGTTTTCATTAATTCTTACCTGACACTGCACTGAACATGCCTTATTACCTACAAAAGCTTCTGAGTTTGTTGGGGTGTGCCTTCATCTCTTCCTAAGATATTTGACTGCAAGTATGGTTTAGAGCACTGCATGTTCTGGCTGAAGGCCACTGTGCAAAGTATAAAGAACCCAGTGCAAGTCATCAAGTACTGGTAGTCCTCCAGCATTTTCCTCAGAAAGTCTTTGCAAGGTACAGTCAGTCCTCTGAAATCTGCAACGGGTCTTTCCGGTCTTTGTGCAAAAACCCCATGGATTATGCTCCAGACACAGCGAGTCCATGTAGAAACACTGGATACATTCAGTAGTTCAAATGCAGTTGTAAACCCAGGCTTTGCAGTAGGGATTTTCAACCTGTGGAAGAGTATATGGTGAAAATGTAGATTCATTTTGAGAGGAAGATGGAAAAGATTTTGAAGGATAGATCTTAACAGAGGAGAAAAGAGAACACTAAGGATATTAGGAGAAGACAAAATAGTTATGAAAGCAAAAGGCAGGGTGAAGACATGTAAAAGCTGCCCTTCAGTTTAGATTTTGAAATGTTTCAAAGTAAACAATTCCATTTCCTATTTTATGGCTGTTATAAATTTCATTGAGTAAAATGTCATCTCTAAAACAAAATTTTTAAAGCTATACTGATGTACCATTGGAAAATAAAGATTAACATTTTTGAAATCATAGTTGTCACACATCTGCCATAACTAACCTCTATCATAGCACCAGATATTATCATTCCCCTCTAGTTTTAGTCAATGAGTCACATTACATGGTGACTTTGACAGACACCAAGAGTGCCTTGAGACTGTGTTCTTCCTCAAATTTTTAATTCACTTACTAGGGGAATTATAGGGTTAACTGCATACCTCCAGCAACATGTTTCCATTATGAGGGGATGCAGTTAAACAGTTGTGATTGATGAGGGATTATGTGTCAGTGAGAAGTTGGCTGAGCCTCTTAACCACTTACTTTCTCATCCTTTATCTTTCAGAGATTTAGAGATGCAGAATTACAAACAAGGTTTCACATATGTTTTGGGCATTAGCTGAGATCTATTGGGTCATGCTTTTCAAAGCATTTTGTTAGGAATATTGAGCAATTGATTTTCTCTGGAAAACCATAGGACATCTTCATACTATTGCTATCAGTATGATCCAATTCTGCTCTCCACGGAAATTCAGCAGGAGTGCAATTTAATGAGACCAGTGAAAAGAATCTGACTGCTCTATTTATAGCACACTAATTGATCAGGGTAGCCATGGTAGAAGGAAACTTCAGAGAAAATCAATGCAGTATCAAATGAAAGTAGCACACAGGCCTTTAAAGGCAGCTGCATGAAAGCCAGTTAAGAATGAATTTATTTGAAGATCCATGGGAACATCTTGGACCATGTGGGTTCTTGCTTTAAGTTGTAGGATATAAGCCAAACTAAGCAGCATCTTTCATGCAAGGTGAGCCTTACTATGTATTTTTTTTCATCCTCTTGATACTGTGTCCCATTAAATCTTCTTGGTGGATTTAGTTTCATATGTGGACTGTAAATGTCTTCTTTTAAGAGCTCCCCTTTGACAACCTTACCCTTTTTTTGTAATGAGGATGGCAGCCACACTGGGTAGCAGAACTGTAGAGCCTCTTGGCCAGGTGTCCAGCACTCGGGCACAGTACCAGGTCTCATGGCTTTCACTTAAATGCAGGGAGAAATGGTCTGTCTACCTCCATTCTCCTTCCTGTCATCAAAATACTTGTGACCATAGTCCATAGGTAAAGCATAACTGTACTCATTGCTGGTGTTTCTTAAATCTGTGTAATAGACCTTTGCTCCCTCCTCTAATTTCATGTTTTCCTCGTGAAATCTGCTGAAGTCCTGAGCAGCCCCCTATTTGCCATCCCTGAAAATTATAGTTTTGTGGCAGATACTCTCCTTTACTGAGTGTATCTCCATGCTATGGGCTGACTGACCTTCCACTTTTGGGCTGCTGTAGGAGGATGAAACAAACAACAAACTACCACGAATTCATTTCAGCAGTGACTTGTTTCAGAAAGTGTCAGAGGGGGAGCAGATGTATTCTTTGGTTACTTTGAATGTGCTTTTTGTTCTTGTGTTTGTACACAGTCAAAAGTTTTACTTCTTCTCTGAAGCATGGCAAACACGGCAATGATTACAGGCAAGGCTGTCCAGGCTCTCATTGTGTCTCCTTTCCTTCAATATTTGAATGTGCTTGCAATTAAATGAGTAAAAATCTTTGGGATGCAACACTTAGATTCACTTTCTGAGGAAGAATGCACATCCTTTTTTTCAGTAGGATAATTAAAGGCATAGCATCATGAAGTAGATGTATGAATAATTCTGTTTTTCTGCTGCTTCATAAGAAAGGAGTAAATAATCGACACCTTCCATGAACAGTTAATATCTGTGGGCTAAATTTATTTAACACCAATAGCTAAGCATATTAACGGTGCTTCATCTTCTGTTCATTCAGTTTTGAGCATATGTAGTGGCAAGGAGTTGTGGCTTAATTAGCCAGATGAATAATGTCAGAAATATTGTCAATTATCAATATGGTCTTCATCTTTCTTTAAGCCCCGACTGGGAATCCTGTTCCCAATGACATCAGCAGTTGCCGTGGTGAATGTTCATAAGCTAGTCTTTAATCTTTCATTAAATCACAGGCTAGGAAAGCAGACATGAGGACTGAGATGAAAAAATGTGCATCTGCAGCAGTGATGTCTTCCCTGAAAAACAGGAAAGGCACACTTCTGTGTTTTTGGAAAAAAAAAAGAGAATTTTCTTCATTGGTGAGCACACTCTCAGCCACTTCTATTGTCTAAGCAACACCATGCAAGGAGAATTTGCAGAATGTAAACAGAGGTGAGATGTGTGGGGCTTGATAGCAGCTGAAATCGAATATGGCAGGGCGTGAATATGATTAATGACTCAGCTCTGTTGTGTACAAGGTTTAAGAATGGAGGTAAGGCTGGCAAGTTTAGGATCTCTTTCTTGCTCGACTGGGCTTTAGACATTTCTTAGAGCAACACGCTGCAAGTTTAATTTATTGTACAGAGGGGCACTGGAGATATCTCTGTGTGAGTTAGCAACATAGAGGTGATGTGTGAACTCACACTCGGATGCATGGGAAAAAAATAATGGGGCAGAGGGCAGAGTACTTTGGGGCCCATGTAAAGCAGGGTGGGTCTTTTGAGAAACAGCTCTGAGTTGGGAGGGCAAATAGAAACTCAGTTGTCACTGACAAGCCCCCAAGTGTTTGGTGCACTGAGCTGAGCCTGGAAGAGTAGAAGTACCTGTGTCGTAAGGGTCATAAAGATGCAGTATAAAGCTTTTGTTGTGGAACGGCTCCCCAGAATAGCAGTTTGGGCCAATATGTAACTGTCTCATTCTGTGCTATTTTGTCTAATAGGAGAAAATTATTTTTCCCCATGAAGCTTATTATTCTTATGTCATTACAGCATTGTGTCTCTAAGAATGCCATCATAAGAGCTGTTACTGGCGCAGGAGTTCATTTCTGCCCAGCTCTTGGTCTGCCAAGGTCTTGGTCTATCTGCCTGCTCTCTCTTTGTCCTATACCAGTCCTGCCTCCTGTATGGGACCAGATGTTGTGCCAGGGCTTCACTGCGTTTGTTCTCTCAGTTGCCTGCTTTTGGGGTAAAGCAGTCCAAGAGCAATTTTTTTTCCTAAAGTAGAAATCGGAAGCCATAATTTTGCACTTTGCAAATGGAAAAAAAAAATTAAAGAGGCAGGGAACAGACCTACAACTGCTTTGTTCTATTTTGCAAATACAGTAACTGAAAAAAACCCAGAAAATAGAAAAGCAGAATCTGGATGATCTGTTTTTTTGTGGGTTTTTTTACAGATTTTAAAGTTGGAGTTGATTTTCTTTAAGGTTTTAAAGTCTTGTTCGCAAATCTTTTATGCTTTCCGTGAGGCTTTTTATTCCTGGAAAGGTTTTTGACAATTTAAAATTAGTCAGAAGAAATACACTGAGCTATAATTTATGTTGCCCAGCATTATTACCCAAGGCCCTGCCGTCTCAAACAGAGGACCACACAGATGAAACTGCAGAATAATCTTTGGCCAGGTCCCAAAAAGAGAGGTTGTCTGTGAGAGTACTCTGTCACGTTTTCCTATCAGTACCAAGTTCACACTTATGTCCTTGAAAAACACCATTTGCTTGGATGACAGACTGTCACGGGGTGGGGATATAGGTTATTGCTGTGAGATGAGAGCCTTTTGGCGTTCTTCTGAGTCACTGGCACCATCTGTCCCTCTTCTGAGGTAAGGCCGGATGGAGCGAGTGGAGCCTTGGCATGCTGTTCAGCTTTTTATTTGGTGTTCCTGACCTTGCATCAGTCGCAGTCTGATGGGGGGGTTGGTTTGGGATAACTTGCTTTGTTCCATCTTCTGCAGTGAACCCCGGGCATAAACTGCTTTGAATCACGTACTGTGTTGCAGGAGACATGTTTTGCTTCAAAGCAGATGGTTTCAAAATGAATGTTTTTGCTATTAGTGCGTCATATTGGGCCAGGTGTTGCTAGCTTCTCTCACCCTTCCGTGTTCAGAACCTTGATTTTCTTTTCAACACATGATAAAAAAGTAGAAGGGAATTCAGTCAGGATTCACATAAATCACAATTCTGGTCAGTGAAATAATGCCAGCCTGGTTTCCCTTTGGCTTTTATTAGATGGGTGATGTGTTTCTGTCTTTTCTCTCATGGGTTTGATCCTTTCAACATGGACTGAAATTCACAGCCCTGGGCTCATCTAACCCATATTGATTAAAAAAACCACCATCTCTTAGACAGAATAACTTTCAGGCAGCACAAAATGTGGCAGTAGGGTATTAAAGATATCTGGGTCAGGTTTCCCACAACATTGTATGTGGAAAGGCATGGTAAGTGTTGGCCTTGCAGAAGAAGCTGTGGTGTTGGAGGAGAACAGGATTTTACAGATAAATCTAGGTCTGTGAGTTTTCTGGCTGAGTGCTTCGTGAGGATCACTGCAACACTAGAGAAAAAAAAAAACTGAATGAATTTGAACTTAGTGCTGTTATTCAGCTTTCAGACAAGTAGTAGTGACAGGTGAGGCTTGGCAGTGGAAGACAGGGGTTGAGGTTATTATGCATATTGGCACAGAAATGGCAGTGAAACGTTCCTATGAAAACAGAGTTCTCCAGGGATGATGTTCAGTGTGAACTGAATAAGCTCTGAAGTCTGTGGGGTGGTGAAAGGTGACCCACAGCATTGAAACCTGGGGACAACAGTTGGCATGGATTAGGGAGACTTGGGAGAAGGCAGAGACGAAAGACAGGTAATGCTACAACTGAGGGCATCCTGTTTCTTCAGCATTGACTGTAAAATAGAGATGGGATGAACAGTAAGTTATTTTAGAATGAAATGTACTGTAATGCATTTATATGTTAACGAGAAGGAGCAGGAGGGGTGAAAATAGGTGCTGTCAACTGCAAGAAAATGTCATCAGGCAAAGAATTAGAGGAGTTGGTGCTGGAAAGTCAAATTTCCATGTTGTTTCCCAGGTAACAGGTGAGTTTGTTGAGGCTGGGAGATGTCCAGACTGTGAAGTGGGGCCTGGGGATAGAGACTCATGTTTGTGTGTGCCATTCCTTTTGCCCTCATTTTTGGAGTCTTAAAATAGATCTAATTTCCCTTAGTGTTACATAACAGTGAGTCAAACCCAGCCTTTAAATATCTTTAATTAGTTTTAACAATCAGATTTTCAGTTAACACATTTACAATAAGGAATGCTGCTCTCCATCCTTGCAGAAAAGGCTCAGTGGTTACCTGCAGTGAGTGTACATGTGACTTTCACCAAACCCTATTTCCTCTAGAGCTAGGCAAGATGTTCAGTGCAGCAGGTCCAAACTTTCCCATCCATGATACTGGTGTCTTTCTGGGTCTTTATGTTTTCTCTTTTTTCTCTGTGCCCATCTTCGTGCTCCTGCAAGCTCCGGTGCAGCCTCCTGTGCTTCCAAAGCCCTGCAGCTTTGGAGAGTTGGCAGCGGTCGCCTGTCCACAGAAGTCATCAGAGTTGGTGTCAGTTTGATGTGGATTTAAACAAAGCTAGGCCTGCCAGGTTGGACAGAGAGTTACTTGCTTGAATTTCAAAATTTTGACTTCTGGTTTGATTCTTGCTTCAGGCATTATTTCAGATCTCTCATCTGAAGGGAAAATATCTTCCCTACCTGGCTGGGAGCCATGTCCAGGGCAATGCAGTATGATGGTCACTGGGAATGCTTTCCATCTGCAGCAGTTGTAGGTGATGCACATTCTTGTGCACATGCTTTGATAGAAAATAGCATCTGCACTTGGCATTGCTTTGTGTAGTACTGAAAAGCACATGCCAGTTTGGTCAGTGTGGATCAGGGAAGAATCATAGCTTGCGTGGACTGTACAAAACTATATACAACCTGCTGATCATGCAACAATGCTTCTATTTCATAAACTTTGTGCTCTGTTGGAATACACATCATAAGGTTTTTTCACTGATGCTGAGTTATATTAATCTGTCAACACTTCTATAACAACAGTGTTGTAGAAAAGATAATCAATTTTTTGCAAACACATCTATCTGTGTTTGTGTTAGTGTCTAAGAAAACTAACACAATGAAGGAGCATTTTATTTCAAAAGCATAACATGCTTGTAAATAATTTTTTTTTCTCTGTGAAATTCAAAACCATCCAAAGGTCTTGATCACATTTTTTTATTTACTATGAATTCAACTTGTCTATTCCCACTGGGGCTGTGCTGTTCACCCTGCTGATGATAGGGAATCAGTTATTTTTATTATATGTTTATGAAGCCTCTGACACAGAAAAAGCATTCAGTAGATACTCAGTAGTGGAGAACTGTTTTCAGACAGGTACCTTGTTTTGAAAAAGGAGAATCACATAGCCCAGATGAGTTACTCTTTAAGATTATCAGAAATAGTTATTATCATCAACATTTACAACCCTACATGTAGATTTTATTTACTTTGGCTTTATTGGTTGTGTACTCAGACTGGACTTGATTCTCACCTGATGCAGAGTGCAGCTCCTCAGAGGCAGTTATGTTGTTGTAGTTTTGGTTCTCCAAAACCCAGGCAGGTTCTCACCAGATCTGCTGATCAGTGAGCTCTAGTGTGTCCTTCACTTGTGACTGATACTCAGATCTGGGCTCTCCTCCCTCACTTACCCCACGTACCAAATGTTGTTACTGACCCCATGGTTCTTGGTTGAAACCTTTGAGTCACCTGCTGAGTTAGTGGGAATATGGAAAGAACTTAATTAATTAATTAATTATAACTTACCTTAAATATAAATGGAAGTACACTGCTCAGTGCTGTTGAAAAGGAACTGGGATGCTGATGACCTGATGGCTAAGAAAGTAATAATGATGCATATTTTGCATAGAGAATTTTTTATATCTTGCAGCCATTTCTAGTCACCATTTATGGACAGTAAAAATTTCAACAGAGGTGGTATGAACAGAAGCATTTGTCTCATACTAATTTTTGTAAAAAAAACCCCTATCAGTAGAGGTCATTGTAGTGGACAAAAACATCTCTCGAGACTCCTAAATACGTATTTACACAATAGCCCTCATAGTGCTTGAGTAGCCACTCTGTTTAATGAATGGTATTTAAAAGGTTTAATCTGTGTAATGCATAGAATTTAAAAAACCCATAGCTAATATTTGAAAGTGAATATATTTGTTTGGTATGAGGTGCAATGATTTAAAATTGCTTCATGTTTTCCTGAGTTTCTTGCTGATTTATGCTGGGCAGCTGACAGTGGAGAACTTCTCTAAGAGAGTGTAACTATGTACTAATAAAACAGACATGCCCAGGGCTGCTCCCTTCTGCTGCAGTGGCTATGTCCTGACTATTATTATTTTTGTTAGCCTAAGCAGATTGCTACATTCAAAGGTCATTTTGGAAGTGATGCTTGATTTCTGTTTACCTTCCAAATTGTTTGGGAGAGGGACGGTGGCTATGACTCTTACAGTTTCACAGTATAGATAATTGAGTTTCGCCTCATGAATGTTTCTGGCTGCTGTTAATTGTGCAGTATAGACGCTGCTTGGGATTTTGTAGAATGTTATTTTGTGTATCTTGGTATTTCTTATGGTACATTTTATTAGGGAAAGACCTGTCTCTGCAGTCAGAAATGATGGAGTACACTCGGTAGAATTAGATTAGTGCAAGCCCACAGTGAGTTCAAGTGAGTGAGCAGCATGTGAAGAACATTGCTTTGGAGAGCTTTGCACTCACCCCTGCAGGCTGGTGTAGCAGGGCTGCAATGTCACAGAGTTAGCTGAGCTCATCAGACCCACTTGCTATTAACTCATACAACATTTGTAACGATGACACGGTCACATCTTGCATTGGATAAGTTGTCGTGTCTGGTGTTTCCCAGTTCTTGATGACACTTTGAGGCAGTTGATTGCTGCTGTAAAAATGCTGGAGTCAGCTGAAAGTATAGAGAGAGTTTAGACAGGCAGAATGAAATTCCTCAAATTATCTTGACCAAGTCATCGAGGTTCATGCTTCTCCATCTGTAATGGCACCATGGGACTTTATACCACCACAAAAGGTCAAGACCCGTTGTTGCTTTTTTCCTGCTGAAACATGGCAGCTTCCATGAGAGCACCAACTGTTCAGTTGTGCTGGAACTTTGGGGCAGAGTTGAGCTGGAGGAGAGGAACCGATTACTGAAGTGCCAGCAACCATTGGGCATCACTTTGGGTTCCACCTGGAGCTTATTCTGCATGGTCTCACTTTGCAGGTGAGATCTGTCACAGTCACAGGACTGGGTGATGAAATTTGCAGCAGGGTAACAGCTTAAAATAACAGAGCAATGTGTTTGAATACTGAGGGTGTCTTGGGACACACAGTATTGTGCTTGTCTGTGATTTATTTCACCACGTAACTCTCCATATCAGATCTGCATGAAATTCAATTTCTTATCCTGGTATAAGCTTGTGTTGTGTATGATCATAGCAAGTAACAGAATGAAATCTATTAGAATAGCTCCAAGATGCTGCATTCTTATCCACAAAAACAAAGACATTATATAGTTCTTTTACAAAATTAAACAGAAACATTATAACTTATGACTCTGCATCTCTGCTAAGAAGAATCACAAATTTTCCATAAAGACAAAAAGAAAATGTTTATGTGAAATATCTCCCTTCTAGAGGTTTTTTTTATTTGAAAAATATCAAATGGGTCAAAACAGAAGTATTAAGTTTTGGGAAAGCTGCCAGTGTTGAGTGGAGCATTCAGACACCTCACATCCCCATTTACCTCCAGGCTCTATCTGTTCCTGTCTCCAGGAGACACTGTTGTGCAGTGTAGGAAAAAATATTTCAACCAAATAACATTGTCTTTGTAAGGAAATGGAAGCTTAGAGCACTCAAAGTACAGCTCCTAGGGCAGTAGCAATAGATAGCAAGCATACTGAGATAATTTCTCCCCTTTTTTTTTTTTTAACATCTACCTTCCTTCCTTCCCTCCCTCCAGTGAACTCAAATTTTAAGGTAGCCTTTGCTTTTTTGTATACTGGCAGATTTAGCTGCTGCATTCTTGTCACAGAACACTTAAATATTCATACTGCTTTTAATTTTAGTGCTGAAAGACTGTAGTGGATAGTATGATGCAGGAATTTGGGCTCAGAAAATGGAAGATTTTTTAATGTTTCAGCTATGTGTGAAGATTTATCAGCCAGACTCCAAAATGAGCAGAGCTGACTGGAGTACTGCTTTAAATGATCTATTTCAGTAAATACACAGCCAGGATCTTTAAATGGCTAAGCATACAGCTGATGTCTGATATCTAGAATGTGGCTGGAATTGTTGTTTATTCAGGATGAGAACAGGTATTATAGGTCTATAGTACTGCACTGCACACATATATACACATCAGTAAATTTCTTTGTCTGAATTGCCAAAAATTAGGTTAACAAAGAAACATGTTAAAAATGATCTTAAGGTTATTCCAGGTTAGATTTAATTACATTTAAGGAAATTTAGATGATTTATCTGTGTGTTTCTTATTTCCCTATGTGCTGGCAGTAGGCAGCCAGTCCCCTTATTGCCAGCATCTGACTGATTAATTGGTCTCTTGCTTGATCTGTTTTCCTTTTTTGTTTATGTATAACTTATTCTAGTGCTTTCCTTTTTTAATATGGTAACATCAAATTTGCTCAAGGTCTGTGCAGTAATGTGGATTAAAAGTCAAGCAGCAGCAGCTCTAATACATAATTGATCTACCAGTAGGGCACAAAGAACTGATTCTGGTTCCTAGATAGGAAATGCCTTTTTTGTCCTATCTTGTTAGCCTGAGCTCTTAAATCTATCTTAATTTAAAGTGAATAGGCTACTGGAAATTGACAAATTATCCATTTTAATAATTTTTAAGAGATTAATTTGACGTTTGAGGCATAATGATTTTTGTACACCGACACACATGCACTCTGCCATGTTCCTTTAGTATTTCAATACTGTTCTGTTTGTTGGCAATTGAAAATATCTTATGCCTAGAAAGTGTGGTGCATTTTGACCCTGTATCTGCTGTGATGCCACACCTGTTAATACTTAACAGAAAATTTTGCTTGCATAAGCTATTTTTTTGTACAAATGCAAGAGCTTTGTGACATGGTCTCAAAGACAGTGCCCATTTTTGAATGAATAGGTTGGAAGAGGCTGTGCCTGCTCATATTAACGTTGGCTGTGATTTTATTTCAGCCTGTCCTGTGTTGCTGAGGAATGACTCTTGACTGTTCACTTAAAAGTGGAGGTAGAAGCTTGTTTAAGGTTTAATGTTTATTGATATTCTCACTGAAATGAGGAGTTTTGTATTTTGAGCCTCCTTCTGAGGTACACAGGGTGGTCACAGCAGGGGCCTTTACAGCTGTGGCATGAATAACAAGTGGGTGGTGGCTGCGTGGTTGTGGGACTAACAGCGTGGGTGTGCTGGATAGTGTGGCTTGTGTGGTGCTAATGGATGGGAAGCAAGAGACAGCCAGCAGGGCGTCTCTGCCTTCCATTAAGTCCACTCACGCATACCATATGCCATCATCCCTGTACTGGAGATTTAATTCTCTGTTTAGCATCAACCACTAGCCACTAGAGTGACAGGAGTAGAGAGAAGCAGAAAATTTAAGCCGTGCTGTAGAAGAGGGTTGCACATCAGAATGTGGCCAAATTAGAAAAGTACCATGGAAGGAGAGGGAAGATGATCTTTTTTGCATGTATTCTTATGCTTCCTGTAACGAATAGGTTACATTGTTCTAGTATATTGCATTGGATTTAAAATGCTACAATTTGAATAAGGTTTTAACAGCAGAGCAATAAACATTTTACAATCTCTAGTTACAAATATCTGAAGATGTTACATATGCAAAAATAATATCTTTGTAAGTAATGCTATATTTAAAAAAGACATACTTTCAGATGCAACCACCCTTTATTATGTTGATAGAGCCAAGAGCAGAGCAGCAAATTGTCAGTTTCATAATGGAAATTGAACTTCTTTCCTAGAAGTTTAATTAATGAATGGAGTTAGTTTGACTGCTGCTGACTTTCCCTGGTCTGTGAGCTGTCTGCATTGCCCTCTGACATTTCTGAAAAGCTGGGCTCACTGGTGGGTGCCAGAACTGGGGAGGCAGCTCATTCCTATCCTTTGGAAACTGAACTTGTTTAGTCCTGTGCACACAGCTTGGCAGCGGCTACGTTTTGCAGTCCTGGTTCCGAGAGTGTGATGCATGAAATGACAGGGTTTGCAGGCAAGGTAAGCCTTCATTTAGGTGGAGTAAGCCAAGCACATTTTTGACAGTCACTTGTGAAGATGAGTGACCTCAGGCAAGCCAAGCAGTTTGAGTACTTTACATAGGGTAAATATTAACATTTATCTGCAAATCAGTTTTTAATTGACTTTAAGAAGTCTATCATCACACTGGTTACTGACTGGTGGTGAATTTCAAATACAGCTCAACTTTGGTAAGTTATTTGAAAAATACTAGGAAAAAGACTTTTTAATCTCAGTGGTTTTATATTTTTTGAAAGTTTCCTCCTCATTTAGAACGGTGTGCTCTTATATAATTTCCTTATGATCAGAAGGACCCTTCTGTGTTTCAGTTTGTTCCCATGGCCTCTGGTCCTATCACTGGGCACCACTGAAAAGAGCCTTGCTCCTGCATTTTATGCCCTCCCTTCAAGGTTTTCATGTACATTGCTGAGATTCCCCTGAGTTTTCTCTCCTCCATGCTGGACATTCCCAGCTCTCTGTCTCTGTCCTTATGAGAGATGCTCCAATTCCTGACTCATCTTCCTGGCCCTTTGTTGGACTGTGTCCAGTGTGTCTCTGTCTGCTTCGTACTGGGAAGCCCACATTCCAGACAGTTTCAGAGTTGAGTTCTTTTCTCTGTGGGTATCCATGTGATGTGAACTGAGGCTACTGTTGTTTTCTTTTGCTGAAAATACATTCACATGTGTTCCACTTTTATCTTAGCAAGAAGACATCTGCATTTCTGATTTTGGTCTCCCAAATTCTTGCATATGAATTTTCAAGAGTTTCCAAAGTGTGATTTTAGGAGAGATCCTACCATCACATTTTTTCATTACTGGCATATCCTGATATCACAGCAAACACATTAGCCTTGTCCTAGATATGTATGACAAAACATGTAACTATTTATTTTCCCAGTTGTTGCTAATCTCTCTTTTTATTGGAAGTTTTCCTCCATACAAGCCAGCACAGAGACACTCATGCTTATACAACTTTACAGAGACAGAGGGTTGATGTCTGAAGTTAGAATTCAACAGCAGTGATTTATGGTCCTCTAGAGTAATAACTTGAATGACAGTTCTCCCTCAAACAATATTAAAGTTCCCTGGACTCCCAGGCACATTTTGCTTGTGTGTACTACCAGCATTCGTTCAGGAGTGCAGAGGAAGAGGGAAGCTGAATTGGAGTTAGTATGTAGGCAATCATATCTTTTCAAGTACCTCTGTAAAGATAAAGTGTAGCTGAAGAGTTCAGACTGAAGCTTTCTTTAAAGCTGAAAGTCTGAAATAAATCTTCATTCTGTATTATGACAGACATTTGAACACTTTTTGGAACTGGAAATAGATTTGTCCTGTGGGGAACTGACCTTTTGAAACTATGTATGCTGCATAGTTCATGATACCTCTACTCTTAATAAAATATAATACTTATTAATGGATCTCAAGTCAGTTATTCAATAGTTATTCAATTTCCACAGTAATTTAAAGCTTAATTATGCTGCATTCTAGATCTCAGTGTCTGTCCTCAGCTGATTTTTCTTAAATCACTATCCCTCCAATTTTACGGTTCAGTTCAATTCTCAAGACTGTCATTTGCATAGAGTGACAGATTAAAATTGGATGGCTAAAATGATTACAACTCTTAGTGCTTACTGCACTGATGGAGATTGATTCCTCATACTGTGAGGAAACATATGGCTCATGAAATAACTCTTGAAACACTATAGTTTTCAGTTTATTGTGTTGTTGTAAATTGAAACTTACAAAGGGCTAATCCAATTTTAATGCATCTTGTCTGAAACTGAGAGTTGCATTTTTGGGGGAGCTTTGGATAATAAAACTGTAGACACCAGTTTAGAAGTTCTCCATTTCCAGGGGAGAAAAAGCAAATGTTATGGTAGGAGAAATGGTATCTTTCAACTCAGTAACTTACTGGCACTGCATAGCTATGCCATGCTATTTGAAAACATGCATTTTTGCCTCTGTTCAGGGTCTTTGTTCACCTTATCCATGTGCAGACCTGTGCACCCCATTGCCTGGACAGATTATCTTCTTACAAATTTTGACAGAAGCTAATCCTGAACTGAAAATGCTTAGGCTGGGTCTGATTCTAGGAGACCGTCAGCTGGGATGACACACAAAGTTATATGGAAGTTATAACACTCGGTACTTATTTACCCTGTTTGATTTTAGGTCTGCAAAATCAGTCTTGGCATGTGACTATAAAACATGGATCCTCCATGCAGGAATACTTTATATTTCTCTTTCCCTACCTTCCTGTGAAAAATTTGAAAAGGGGCTAGAGAGGGAAGAAGATGGGTATGTTTTTCTCTTGTGCATCATAGTAATTTCTTGATGTCTCTCTCTGAATTACTTTTTACTTTAATCTCTTCTGCTCCTCACTTTTATCTTATTTCTATGGTTTCTGCCTTGCCTTGTTTCTTTCAATCCTTGTCTTAACATTATCTGAAAATTCCCCTTCCTTCCCAGGTGCTGTTTAGCATACTTGCATATGGAAGTGGTCAGGTACAAGGTGGTATCTGAGAGCAACTGATGATCCTCCTTGAAACTACCTCAGGCCCATGGGAAGCTTTCTGCATGATGAAAATCATCCCGACAGTAATCCTGTGGTCAACAGTTTGGCAGAGACCAAGGGCTGTTTGGACAGTCTCACTGACTAAAAGAGGGTGACTTCAGGACGAAGGTGGTACAGGCTGAGATGGTGGTGTAGTATTTCTTGCTAGGCAGTCCCTGGCCAAAGACTTCTGCCTTTAGGAGTATGGAATCATTTTTGAACAGTAATTTTCCACATTATTTTTATTCCATCAGTATTATGAAAGCATTGTTACTGTATTTATGCACAGCAATTAGCAGTATAATGTTTTTTTTTGCTTTGTCTGTAGTGTTAATCTAATAAGACATTCACAAGCTGCCTGGAAAACAGACTTTTTTTTTTTTTCTCCCTATGGGAATTTCCGTAGAAGAAATCACCATCTGATAATTGCCTATTGTAAAGAGTGATTTTTATCATAGGGTAGAAGACAGAATAGAAGAACCTACTTCTACCATCCTTCTTACTGTTTATCTGGCTTTGCTGATTTGGAAAATAGCATCAGGCTGCAAAATATTTTGGGTTCCTTCCCACTTTTTAATATCTCACATTCCAAATTAAGTGTTTGAAAAAAGTCAGTGTTGATAGTTGAAAAGAGTATTATCCTTGAAAAAATAATTTTTCATTTCTTCTTTAAAATTAAAGCCTTTATTTTCAAGATTTAAACTAAACCAGTGAGACAAGAACTAATGTCCAAAACCCCAAGTCCCTGTCAAAATGATGCATTGCTAAAAGAATTCCACAATTTCTAATTAAAACTTAAAAAAAAAAAAAATAAAACCAAAACAATTCAAAACCTATTGAAATTATTTTTCAAAGAAATAAAGTAATTTCAAATTAAAATTGAGGTTTTAGACAAAATACTTTCTTTATCAAGTCAACCTAATTAAAAATTGAGAGTGATATAATCCCTTTATCCAAATAGTAAAAGCACAAAATCTATGTTGGTTTCAAATTTTATTACATTTATATATAAACATGCAGATATGTGGTCAAATGGCTTTTAAATCCCACCTAATTAATTTAAACAATATAGAATTTTTATGAGTAGCATATTGAAATGAAAGATGGAAGATATTTGAAATTAAAACAGATACTTCAATTAAAAAAGCAATATTGTCACTAGATGGATACCATCTCTCTTCTCATTTCATTCAACTTAACATATTTCTATATGAGCTGTGAGATAAAATGACTAATAGAAATGAAAAGGACTGCCAAAAGTCAAATTGCTTCCCTGGAAGCTTCTTAGCAAAATGACAACATCCAGTTCTAGATAATTAAATCTTGTTTTGTGGGAATGTCACTGAATGATGTTAATTTGCCTTTAGGTACTGTGCTTTTGGTTGAACATAGTAACAAAAATTTATTTGGGTACTTTTTGTTTATCTTAGAAATGGTTCAAAATTGTCTAATAAAAATGAAGAGCTCAGACTAGGAGACAACAACAGTTCTCATCTTTAGTCTTACAGAGGGATATCACTTGTGCAGCGGTTCCAGGGATCAAGAAAAATGTTACCACCTGAGATTTCTTTTTTGGATCTGAACCTTAAAGTCTCCTGTTGTTAGACAACTTGAAGCTTAGTTTCTTCAGAATTTACTAATTTTCTCATAATGAGTTAGGGTGCTTATTCCCCACCAGTCTTGTTGCATGTTTGGTGATTCAAAGCTGTCTAGCAGCTTCCAGTCTAGTTGTGCTCCTGGTCGACCTCCTCTTTTTTGTTTGGGTGCCAGCATTGTCCTTTGTTTTGAAAGGCTCTTTCCTCACCTGTTATTTATTCTTCCTAGTGTGTTTAGCATCTATTTTCATAAAAAACCCAATTCAAATTCTTTTAGATGCCACAGATTCACTTTCCAATCTTTTAATCATCCAATCCTCACCACTGGTTCCAGTCATGTCTTGAGCATAGGTGCTCAGTTTTGGCACACAAGTTTGTTTGTTTGTTTGTTTTGAGGCGTTGCAATTACTTGTGTCATGGATGGATGCTGGCAGGAAGTTTGGTATTAGGAATGTCTTGTTCTTTCCTACCTTCAGTGAAAGTTACAGTTTCGTAGCAAGATAGGTGTCCTTTCCTGATGTGGATGGCTGTGACTCTTGGTTCCTCTGGTAGTTCAGCTCTTGTAGTACTAAGGAAGTGAACTATTCCTTTTGGTCAGAGCCTTCTCTTTCCATGATTTTCCATAGTCTTCTCTTTGAAGAGAAGTCTAGAAGACTATCTTAAAAATGATAAAAATTAAGTTTAGTTGTTTAGTCATGCTGCATTTTGTAGCAGACAGAATGTTTCAGTTTCTTTCTGTTGGAGTTTCCATTATAAAGATACTATTGTTGTTCATTTTAATAATATTTTTTTTTCTCCCTGAAGTGCTTGACTTTTTGGAAAAGCTAAAGGACAACTAATGTATTATCTTCAGAAACAAATATTAAGTCACATTTAAGATAGTAGTTTTGTATGCTTTTTTTGAACTTGTAGTTTTTGTTAGGAAGACACAGCTGTTGCAGTTTTGACTTTGTAACCTCTCATTGTCCGCAGATGCTACAGCCTGAATTCATCAGAGCACTCAAGTGCAGCCTTAAGTGAAGTTTGTCCAGAAGTGAAGTTTGTCATTATGTTTGTTTAGACTGTCCTTTGAAAGATGTCTCTAGACTGTCTGAGTTTCACTGTTGCCCATAAGGACCGCAAACCCCCAAAAATAACTCCAGAGCCCACGTGCCTAAGCACTCTCTTGGTGTTACTGTGTGGCAAGGTGTGTCCAGACAGTCTGTTTGCAGGAGATGAGCAGCATACTTGTAAGGCTCTGATGAGAATGGGCTTCCAAGGTACCTTTGGGCACACAGTGGTCTCAGCAGTTTCTGAGACTACACTTCTAAAAGATGTGCAAACAAATTTTATGACAGTACTGAGTTCAGCTAGGAGGGCTACTTCATTAAAAGTAGTCTTCAGAGGTTTGAATGTAGACACGATACTCAAGAAGGGGAAAATGTTGTGGGCTTTAAGAAGTTCTTTGATTTTTTGCATTTGGTAAAGATGTAAAAGGTGGGTCATTTTTATTATCTCTGTGATAACAGTTTTGAGACCACTGAGAAGACTCACACTGGTTTTCAGTAGGAATTTGACACTTTCCTTTCTTAGGCACTGTTGAAAATGTGATATACTGTTTTTGCTGTTACTACCTGTGCTGTAAGAGCTGCTGTTGGCCAAAGTAGAGCATGGGACCCTGTGTGAAACCCTGAGAGCTGGCTTAGGTGATGGCTAAGCCCAGCACTGGGTGGAATTTTACGTCTGACAAGTCAAAACCTGGCTTCTTAGCATGTACCAAAGATGGTAGCAGGCAGCAGCAGCTGGGTCCTTGGAGAGGAGGCTTGTAAAGATAGTTTGTATAAATTATGTTTGGCAGAGAGGTAAAATTACTGCACTGTGAGTCCACAGAACCATATCACAGGAAATGGAGACCAAGTGAAGGAGTTTGCCTGGGATTGTTCTGCGGTGCTGGCCATGCACTGGTAGTCCCCCCGTCCTGCAGACAGTAGTTAGAGGCATGCCTCTTCCTTGGCAGCCTACTGTTGTCACTTGCAAGCCCCATTCACGGGAGCTGTGGGCTCTGAGAGTAACTACCTGCTTGTCTTTGTCTATGGCATGGCTGTCTCCTAAACTGTGCTCATCAGAGATGTGCAAAAGTTGTGTCCTGCTGCTGAAACAGAGGTTACAGTGAATGGGAAGAAAAATCCGCCCACTGTATACATAATTAGTTATTTTTTATGGTTTGGTAATATCCCATCAGATTTATTACTTTTCCAGTCAGAAGCACAGCTTAATTTACAGCTGATCTCCATCTCTTCCTGTTTTCTGGCAAGAGAAATTCATGTGATTCATGGGTTACAGGCTCATCTGTTGAAGTACAGTATGTCTGCAAAAGCAGTTGTGACTGCCACCATGCTTGTAACCTAATCTGCATAAAATCCCAGAAGAATCAGTGATTTGAAAGGAATTCCTACCTGCTGTTTGTGTAGGATGACCATCTGTCTGGCAAATCCCTGTGCAGAAGTCAGATACCTCTGAGAAGAGCAAGACAACCTTCTGACACCTGTTTCTCCAGCAGGTGTAGTTGCATATTCTGCTTTTTTTATTTTTTTCAGCAGGTGCTTTAAAGCTACTTTCAGCCGCTTTTGAATACTAGTCTACATATTGTGTACAGTGCAGGATCATTCTGACCAAATCACCTTTTTTTTTTTTTTTGCACAGACTCTGAGGTGTCCTAATTACACCTTAGGAATGCTTCTGAATCTGGGCACCGCAGTTCAGTCACAGAAACTGATAAATACCCAACTTATTTAGTTCCAGAAAATGTATTCAGAATTTCTGAAAAACACTAGCTTTTAACACTGACATCTTCTATTTGAGGATGGTTCCACATATATTCATGATCCTCCATGTAAATGGTTTCCAAGATTCAGGAGAAGATAGTATATTTGTCAGAGTGGTACTTTTTAAGGATAATCCTTTTGTCTGCTGGAAGTTCTGTATCTTCAAAAGATACAGACCATTCTGAGGCCACATGAGAATAAAATGCCTATGGCACTCTGCTCTGAATCTGTTTGTACATGTCAGTTTGAGATATTCTATTCATGCCTATTGAGATATTCACAAATTGTCCTCAGTTTCTGTGTGACTTTCAGCTCTGATGAGATTTCTGGAGCTCTAAGTGTGTGCTCTTTTGTGTATGGTAGGCAGCATGGAGCACTGGCTCCCTTTGCTGGAAAACCAGCTGCGATAATCCAAATAAACACAACGTTCTGTAGATGAATTGTATTTCCTGTAACTAAAGGTTAAGGTGTCATCCAGTGATTTATCCTCCCTAATGGATTTTTTGGTTCACTCTGATACAAACATAATTTACATCATAGTTGTGTCCTCAAAATGGTGCTTGGGGATTTACGATACCAAATAAGGTGTATTATTCATTGAATTATCAAGCATCCCGTTCGACATTTAGTTAGTGCTGACAGGAGTTGGGCCTTTAGCAAAATGAGGCTTCTGCAGCAATCTTACAACAGGATGGTTTTATTACAAAGCTGCTGTTAATCAAAAGTTTCTGTAGAAAGGCTGCAAAACAGACCATTGATTGCATTGATTGTTGTGCTCTGGACAGCCAGATGTGAGCAATGTGTGTTGTAGTCATCCTCTCGGTAAACTACTGTCAAGGTACTGCCTCCTAGATGGAAAATCTAGCAAGTTTTTACAATTTGAAGATCAGAGGTACCTTACTGTAAAGACCCCATGGGTTAGGCATGCTTCACAGGATGTGAATGGATCCTTGGAGAGGAGTAAGCGATTTGCACTTCATTATTCCCACAGGTCTGAACACATTTGCAGAACTAAAGAGGTTCTGTGAATATACATGCAGTTTCACTTCTGCAAAGTATATCCCTATGTGGAAACATTTAATGAAAGATTTCCTTCCTGCAGTTTCTGCCTTCCTTTAGTGACAGTTCTTGTTTGGCTTGAACAGTTTATAATTTTTTTCTTGGGCATTTTGTTGGTGTGTGCTGTATGACCCTATGCTTCAAGTGGTGCTTTGCAGATTACATCTAGGCTGCTGTATGTTTCTCTGTGGCCTCCTCTCTTGTCTCCAGAGAAGGCAAAATAGATCCATTTGCACAATGCACCCTTGTCAGACCATTTGATTGCCTCCTTTTGAGCCTTTGATCCCACTGGCACAGACCTGAAGCTTCCTTTATTGCATCTGCCTAGGAGGAGGAAGAGAGGAGGAAGAGAAGGAGTTATAGCTGGAAAGGATGTCCTTGTTTGTTACCTGTATGGTCAGATGGGAGCTGCTGCTGCCGTGAGGAACCTGGTTTTGATCTGAGTGACTACCATGGCTACCTATGCTGTGTCACCTGTTAAGCTTCAAACGAAAGCCATTAATTTAATAAGTGTGTATAACTAAGAGAAAGTTCACTGAGAAGGTTCTGAGATAAGTCATGAAAAAAAAAGGGAATATGCATCAACTGCACCTGTTTACACTTCTTTCCTCCTTCCTCAGTGGTGTAACTCTGGGCAATGTAGGAGACGGCTTGTTGCATTGTTTGTGCATATGATCAACCAGGCAAAGACAAAATGAGGGCACACAAGGAATTTGACAATTGTATTCCAGGACAGAGTGGCTGCCCTCTTCAAGCTGCCAAACCCTCTGGCATATTCTCTTGACTTAGAAATTGAAAATGCATATCAGAATCTTTTCCTAGTGAGTTTTCTGCCCCTTGCGATTTTCAGCAAGTAAAAAAGAAAAGCCATTGCTTTGACACAGATATGCTGTCCTTACATTTAAGTTCCCAGAAGGCCTCTGATTATGTGACAAGAATTACTGTCATGGAAATTGCATAACAGTTTATGCATAATATTTAATGCAGTCTCAGTTTTATGAAATATGGATAATATTGGAGACATTTTGAATAGTAGTTTAGATTTACACTTTCTTTTCAAGGTGGAGACAAGGGACATTTTTAGTGCTCTTCAATGTCACTGGAAGAGTTGAGATCGTTACTCTTAAAAATGAATAAAATCCATAGAAGTGGAAAAGAGAAAAATACATTGCATAAATGGATTATGGGCAAATCATAAATGTTTAAAGCATTTCTGGAGGTTAGAAATGCCATGCCTTTATTTGAATAGCGTAGCTATCGCAGCACACTTACTCTGTCCAAGGTGTGATGCTCCTTGGTGCAGAAGGTTGGAACTTAATTGTTAGAACACAGTTTTGAATAATCTTTTTTCTTGTTAAAGGTTTATTATTAAAATGAAGGCATTCAGGAAAAAAAAAAAAAAGGTATTTGATGCATGTCCTACATATATTAAGAGTCATCTCAAATTGTATGCATTTGTTTTGTGACACACAGGACAGCTTTCCAGCTCGGTTTGGAGGAATACATTTTGTCAATCAGCCGTGGTATATCCATGCCCTCTACACAGTCATCCGGCCTTTTCTAAAGGAGAAGACACGAAAAAGGGTATTCTACTTTTTAATTGTCCTTTTCCTGGCAGTTGCCGTCAGCAGATGCATCATACTGTAACAGAGTAGATCAACATGAGATATCAGCTTGCTATTGGTGGAAAATGTTTAAATATATCTGCGTTGTAAAAAGTACCTTCAGCTGTTTTAGAAACTTACACAACATTATCCTTTAAGGACACACTCAAGCAGGGTGCTTAGATGTATTTTAAAATGCGAGCATATGCTTGCTCCTGGGGTTTATATAAAAAATATGGCCAACATAACAGTTTCTATTAAGATCGTATTCGATTCCATTCTATTTAATTTCTGTTAAAATAATGTATGCCTTTCTTTTAAAAACAGAGTTAGTGAGTACAAAGTCCTTTTCTAGTGTGATTTCCTTGACATAGCACAGACTAAAATACCCAGCTGGCATCTAGTAGTATTAGTTTGCAAATACTAATTTGAATGAAAGCCAGTAAAAGGGAATTTGTGTGCATGCATCTGTGCATAAGCATGAGCAGCCTCCAAGATGTTGCTGAATTTGTACCACTTGCATCAGTGCAATTAAATTAGAACTTGGTGGTGATAGCTTATAGAATGATTATTTCTGTAACAGGAACTTTGTCATCCAGGAAAACACAATCAACATCATGTACAAAGGCACTGCAAAGAACGTGGGGTTTTTTATTTTTTTTTTTTTAATGGAATCAGCTCTCTAAGCAGGTCTGTATTTTCTCTCCTCAAACACAGTCTGCAAGGCCACAGTGATCCTTGGTGTTTAGCTGTTTTTCACTGATAGATTATACCTGAGAGACCTCTGGTATTTACAGATTTTGAACAGTAGATCACAAAGCCTTTTATGTAATATCTGTTATAAATATGCAAATGAAGCCCCATTTTGCAGGATTCAGTTGCACTCTGTTGACTGCAGCTTCTGCAAAGAACATTGCAGTGCCAGATATGTCTGAGGCCTTTTCAACTCAAGTGCTGCTTATGCATGATGAGGGAGTAAAGTGCAGCTCATAGGAGTGTTACAGCATTAAAAATGAATGACAAGGCAGTTGAACATGGAGGCTTATCAGTTGCCATCTAAATTTTTATTTAGACACCTGAATCAATGGCATATATTTTCAGAAATGCTGACTTCTTACAACTGTTTTTTGTCAATACCAAATACCTATAAAAAGTAGTCAGGTGGTTAAATACTTATTTACAATTCTAAACTTAGTGTCAAAATGTGAAAGTTATGACCAGCAAATAATATTTAAAATCAGCTTTAAAGTATTAGATGCAGAACAAACAACTGGGGGAAAAAAAAAAACCTTAAACCCCACAAAATTCTCCTTAGGTTTTTTTCATCAGGCTTATTATTTATCTGTTTTTTTTTTTTTATCCTGAATTATTATGTATTTTTAAATTTGTCATGTAGATCTGCAATTGATAGTTATATTCAGATGAATGTAGTACTAGGCATATATAACAACAATTGCTAAGAAGTAAAACACTCAGCTGTAAAGGCACCATAAAGCAAATTACTTTCACCATTAATAAATGTTCTTTCACAAAAGGACAAATTCCTTTCTGAGATGAAAGAAAATCACTTTTTTTTCATGGTCACATTAACTTTTCTGTCTCCACAGCTGACTTGGAAGATGATCTGATATAA
Source organism: Lanius collurio (assembly GCA_020086605.1). NCBI lineage: Eukaryota > Metazoa > Chordata > Aves > Passeriformes > Laniidae > Lanius > Lanius collurio. The sequence goes on from JACBWW010000001.1 coordinate 47,252,592, forward strand.
GCAATAAAAGACAGGCATATATTTGGTCCTTGTCTTTCTGCCTTTTGAATTTAACTTTTGATAAATCATGCTAAGGGTATAGCTGCCCAGAGGAGTCCCTGCAAGGCAAAGTGGAATGTGAAGGATCTCTGAGGGGAAACAATAAAATTAAACATAAACACAAGTATTCATACATACGTCATACTAATATACAGATATGTAAATGTAAAGAATATACGAGTATCAGTTTACCAAAACATTGATGGAAAATAGCAAATAGTCCATCAGTTATTCCCTCAGTGTTGTCATGGGGATTATTTTACTGTTATTATTTACTTCATGTATTGTCAAGTATAAATGGCAGTTACTGGTATCACTAGATTAAAGAAGAAACTATTTCCAGCACTGTTATCATTACACTGCACAATTTATCATATTTATGGAACTCATGGCTGGATGCTGGCAGTCAATATATATTCCTTGTTGCATTTGGTGATTTTTTTTTTATTTATTAATTATAATCTTAATTTAATTCCCTTTAATTCACAGAATTAGGGAGGTCAATTAACAGAGATTAACAAGGCAGTGTGTCTATCTAATATTCTGTCCATCTAGCTACCAGACATCAGTTCTTACCCTCCCTAAGTCCCTTTCCCTGCAAACATTTTAAGTTATTTATGCTTTAATCACTTTGGAGATTTATGAACACAATACAACCATGCTTAAGGCAGAGGTGATGTGTGCATTCCTCTGCACCTCTGTTAGCCCAACACAACCAGAATATTTAAATTGTGCAAAATTCTCCTGATGATGATGTCATTTGAGCTTTGATGATTTTTGGTGATACCCCTGTGTTTTCACCTGCATGCATACATATAGATATTCCTGCATGGCAACAACCTCAACAGCCTGCATCAGCTCATCCACCCCGAGATCCTGCCTTCAGAGTTTGGAGGAATGCTGCCCCCTTATGACATGGGGACGTGGGCAAGAACGCTGCTCGACCATGAATATGACGATGACAGTGAATGCAATGCGGACTCCTACAACACTCCTGCAAAGGATATAGAAAAGGACCTCTCTCCCAAATCCATGAAAAGGTGAGTTAAATTACTATTGTCTTCTACTATTGCCATAAGGTTAACATTTACCTTCCTCTTTTATGAAACTGTAGGTAGTCAGATAAATTCTATCCTCTCTTATATATGAGGACCATTATTTTTTTTTTTCCTTTCTTAAAAAGATCAGCGTTGATAAGAGATCATGGCCTTGATCATTACTCACGTGAGTTGTGAACTTGGTGCAGCTGATTATTTCTGGGGTTGTGTACACAGTGCTGTGTTTGGACTCAGCTGCTATCCCACCTCATTACTTATTAGGGAAACAGTGCTAGCCTCTGTGCAGAGGGTAAATTGGGGCCAATTTTCTTTCTGGGTGGTGATGATAGCTCTTACCTTCCTCCTTCTCATAGCCCACTGCCTGATATCCATCAGCCTGTAGGGGCCAGGACATTTACAATGTTTGAACCATCAGTCACAGTGGCTGCATACCTGGGAAAATAGGAGGGGAACCAGGACCAAAATCAGTGCCACTTGTTATACTCGAGTCTGGTAAACATCCTGGCATTCTGATACTCTTCTCTTTGAGAAGCTACAGTGTAATTGCTTGCTGCATTTTGCCTTTCAGAATAAAGTATAGGAAGAGCTTAGTTACCTCTCCAGTAACTATGGAAGCAGTGAAATCATTGACTTGGGAGGGGTGAATCTGATCCAACCTTTCCAGGGAAGTAGTCTAAACTGAGAAAAGGGTAAGGATTACAGCTGTGATATAAAGGGTAGCAGAAAGGGCAGCAGAAAGGGCAGCAAAAGTCAGAGTGCAGCTCATAAGGGGCAGGCGTAGCAATGGATCAGAAAAGAACAAACAAGGCAGAAACCAATATATAAAGTCATTAAAATTAAGTTAGGATGTGCTAGGCTGGGAACCCAGTTTCAGGAGACAGCATATGATGCAAAAGGGAAAGAGTCTCTGGAAACAGATCAAATAGGATAAAATAATTTCAGATTTCTCAGCCAGGAGGATGATTTTGGCTGAAAAATATTGCCTAGACTGGGAAGGACAGTGTGGTTTCAAATGGGAGATATTTTTATAGAAACAGAGGAGACAACTTAAGATTGCTATAGGAAATAAAGAAAAAAGCAATAAAGTTTAAGGATTTTGTATTGAAAAAAAAGCCTACACTGCACTGAAAGTGGGAAATAGCAAGAAACTGTATAGGAATGAGTTAGGATAAAAAGTTTAAAAAGATTCTGAAACTATATGACAGAATGGTGATGGAATGGCTGCAAACCTGGTCTCAAATTCCCAGTGATGGAGCTTTGGCCATAAATTCCCAGAGCCTCCAAAATCCCCAATGCCCAGACATATGAAGCTAGAATTATGTAATTAATACAATTTATGGAGAAAATGTGACAGAGAAAAAGAGCCAGGGGAGGGGAAAGATGAGCAATACACTTATATATGATATATATGCATGTAATACAAGAATTATGAGACAATAGAGAAGCTGTCTTAGATAGAAGGATGGAATTAAGGAACTGAAATTCTGAAATCTTTCTGCTGCAAAATGATGTCATGAGAGTAACTTCATCCAAGTGTTCAACAAAAAAAGAATATGAGAAGGCCTGTGACAAGTCCTTTTGGAGCAGACTTTTCCAGATTGTCCCGAGCAAGCATACTACTAAGTGGAAAAGCAGTGAGTTGACCATATTCTTTATCAAATAATTTTTATTCCCATTTAACTTGTTCTTCAAAAATTTCATACACTATTACACTTCAGTGTAAGCTTCAAATTGGCATTCTTTCAGTCTGGGTGAACTGACACAGTAGGAGACCTGCTGCAGAAAATGAACATGTTGAAATATATATCTGTATAATATTAAGCTAAAATTTCTTCACCTTCTATGCATTCTTTCTCAGTTAGCATGCCCCCAGCATCTGCTGGAATCCTTGTTCCCTGCTGCTGGACATGAAGAGTAGTAAGTAGACTTAATATGCTACTACTAAGATTAGTAGAAAGTCCCAAGACTTCAGCGTATTAAGTGCACAGACTCTATTAAAACACAATTAGAAAAGTTAAGATAAAACAGATAAACTCTATTTCATCAAAAATTAAATTTAACTTGGATTCAGAAATTGATGGATTGCTTCTCTCAGTTTAAACTCACAGTCAGTATGATACATTAGTGCAGAAGATTTTTAACATATAAAAAACCATGACTAAGTCAATGAAAAGTGCTTGGTTTAGAACAACTTTCAGAAGCATCCAGCTGATAGCAGACCTCCAACAATTATCTTATTTTATTTGGCTTACCATTTTAAAATTAGTTCACTGTCCTGAAAGAATGTACTTTTAAAACCACGTTCCTACTGAGACTTAATTTCTTTCTTATTTTTTGCCCCCAATGTGGACCGCTAGCATTCCTCCAGGTCTCCTTGAATTTGGTTAATTGGATGACCTCACCTTGAAAGGAAGGTTGATTGGAGAGAGGATGGTGGCGATAAGGAGGAATTAATGCCACCTGTAGCACAGACCTCTGGGGAGAACTTGTTTATGTCCCCTGGCAACACTGCAGCTGTCTCAGCAGTCAGGTTTAGGCTGTGGCTGTGCTCACTGGTGGCTGTCATCCTGAGACACCCAGCTGGAGATCTGCATTCTCTTCTGACCTAACCCAGCAGGGCAGATGTCTGTGATATGCTTTGCAGAGGAGCTGTAGTTTGGTTCCTCACCTCTGCAATGGGTCTTTGTGGTATAACTGTGTCCCACTGTGCTGTCTGAGAATGTATTCAGTAATGTTTGTAAAGTTATTTGGGAGATGTAGGGAGAAGAGAAGAAGCTTAGACTTAAGCAAATGTTTTTCCTTTCGCATACCTTCATTTGTGAATTGCTGCTGACTAGGATGAAGCATGACATTAAATTTCTGTTTAAAACTGAGTGCAAACAATTTCTCCTTCTTCTTTAAGGCATTTGAGAGTCTGAGTTTACAAACCATAGATCAGGATTTGTGCAGTTGAATTTTCACACTTGCCTGGGCATTGGGGATTTTGGAGGCCGTGGGAATTTATAGCCAAAGCTTCCTCACTGGGAATTTGAGACCGGGTTTGCAGCCATTCCAGCTTCCCTTCAGTTTTTCCCAGATGAGAACTGGAAACCCTGTCTGCTCAGTCATTGGCAACTGAGGAAAAGGCTCAGTTTTAGCACTATATCCAGTTGGCAAACCTTTGAAGTTAATTTGCTTCCACAGCAATTTTTGTCATGATGAACTTGATTTTCCATGAATGCAGCTTCCCACCAGCAAATTTTCAAATAGCTTTGCATTGGCACAGTACCTTGTGAAGATTTTAAAAAAAGCATTTTTAATTCAGTGGTTTAGTTTTCTTCCTGAGGAACTGACTAGTGTTCAGGATGAGTATTATTGTACACTCTTAATTAAAAAAGTTTAAATTATGCTTATAACAAGAGAGATGATCTTACTTTTAAAGCTAATTTTCTTGATTTTAGGATTAGTATGAGAATGTGATAAATATTATTAAAAAATATCCTTGTGTCTAAAGTTTTCACCTACGCCTTAAGTCACATGTTTTTCTTGTGTTTTTATAAGTTTTCTTTAGATTTTTTTTGAGAAAGATCTCATCAGCCTCATTCATTGGTTTCTCTGGATGATGCCAGTTTATAAAAGTGGGGAATTGACTCCATATGCTTATCTTAGGAAAGGTTAGAATTTGTAAAGGTTTTTCTCTGCACTGTAGCCCTCTAAATGGGCAAATCTGTAGCAACGCTGCAGGCACAGTGTGCTTTGCCTGATCAAAAATAGATGCCTGCATTGTAGAGATGTATACATGCTCTGTAGTCATCTTAAATCTTCTTTACAGAAAGAAATGGGCATTTCCTGCATGAGATTCATCTCACTAAAGGAAACATCTAACAAGGGTTGCATTTAATGTACTCCAGAACCGGCTGCTTTTTGATGAGCTGAGCCATAGTTGATGTGGGACTTCGTCTTAACACCTCAGGCTTTGTTTTCAGTGGAGCATTTTGATTTTGCTGGAGACTAGGTTTTCCTCTTTGTCCTTCACATATGGCTGTTGCAGGGTACTGGTACCATGTTATGCTTCTGGGCTGAATCAGACAATCTAGAGGAATTTTAGAATCACCACTGAATTTGCCCTCATCATCCTTCCCTTCCCTGTTCAGTTGAGCTGAAAAGTGAGTTTGACACATTTGTTTGCTGCTCCAGAAATCCTGCTAACCATGGCACTGTTCCCTAGGTTTGGCTTAGGATCTTGCACTGTTGAATTAAGATGCTATTCAGAAAAGGAGCAACTTGTGCTTCCAGCTGACACATCTCACTAATTGCAGTGTGTGATTAGCCAGCTGGGTGGCTGAATTGCACCTTCCTTGCCAGCCCAGTGCCGTATAACCTTCTGGAGAGACAGTCAGTGCTTAAGTCACTGCAGAGGACAGCTTAGTTTGCTCTTGTGTGTGGAAGATACTCCCTGCTTCACAATTTCACTGAAGAGAGGATCCACATTATTCCACCTTTTGCTCCTATATTTACAAATAAGCACTGAGCCCTTTAAAGCCCTGTTATCCCTCCATGAGGGTATTTCCTGATGATTTGCAATGATCAGATGCTTGACTAATGCTGTACCATTATTTTTAAACCTTGACAGAAATTAAAATAAAAAAACAGAAAGCTGAGGTTTACCCTTATTTGTCTTGATCTAGAAATGTCAAATAAACATGTTGTCCCTCTGCAGGTCTCAGTCAGTTGTGGATCCTGGGGTGCTGAAACGCATGGATAAGAATGAGGAAGAAAACATGCAGCCTTTGCTTTCACTTGACTAACAGTTTTTGAGCATTGGACATGAACTGAGGTGGAAGGCACTGCCTCTCAGCAACAAGCAAATCGTTGGGAAAGAGTGTAACAGCTGGAATCCTATTTACTCATGTTAATGTAGCATAACGGCAGCAGGTTTTACTATTCTGCCTGAATTCTGGATGCCCTTTGGTGAAAAAGAAGTGGAGAAAAAAAGAAAATGAAATTAAAAAAAAAAAAAAGAAAAGAAATCAATAATTTATTCTGTAAGTGCCAACTTGTTTGTAAATACAATATAATCCTCCAATTTTACTTTGTAAGTTATGGTAAACAAGTGCTATGGAAATGAGTGACTATTAAACATGTCAGTGAAGTGCACCATAAAAAAGAGAAGAAAGCATGTGTGTTCTCACATGTGCACACATATACACAGAAACACATACTGAACAAAGAGAAATATCAAAGCAGATTAAATATTGTCCTTCCCATGGGAAAGAGTACATTGACTACTGTTTTTTTCCTGCAATGCTCACGTAGTGTTGTGCTAAGATAAAGAGGGACTATAAGAACTTGGGAGGTGCTATAATCAATGGAATGTTTCCTAACTATAGGAATGGGTTTAACAAATAACCCCAAGGCTTTGGATTGTGATTTAGCATAAACCATGTGCATTGTGAGAAAGATCACAGGTGAACCAACTCTTGGATAGCTTTCTTGTTGAGCTGTATGGATCTCTGAGGTTTCTTCCCTAACTTTTCATTTACACAAGTACCCTGGCTCAGTACCGTAATGTGGGTGTTGTAATGTGGGACACGTTGGAGTTACTTCTCTTGCATTTTGAGTGCAAGTCATGAATTTTTCCAGAACTCTTGTTCTCCCTTGGAGCGAGACATTAGTCCTCCAAATACCATGTAATAACCAGTATCTGAAAGTAAAGCCTGGCAGCAGAGGTTAAAAGTTAATCACTGAATCCTATGCACTGGGAGACTGGATACATATATATATATTTTTACCAATCTCTGACAAGCATACAAGGTGGCATTGTTAGATACGTATATTTCATTGAAGGTTTATACAAAAAATCAAACCTATTCAATGTACTTAGATATATTATAGACTGTATATTGAGACACTGTCATTATTAATATAGTAAAACTTTCCATATATCAACACCATTCCACTCCAAGCAAGGATTAATATGAATAAGTTGTAGTCAAACATCTCAGCCTATATATTTAGGACACCTTTGTTTTGGTTGTAGTGTAACTGTGTATATTGAACATGTGCCATAATAGAGAAATACATTTTACCTCAAAAGGACAACAAGTTTCACTAGGGATTGGCTAAATCTGCTGAAACATAGGAACTGTGTCATCTCTGTGTGCTGGCTGATGTGTGTGCAGCCTGTGGTATGCTGAGGTGACAATGTAATTCCTTATGAGGATTTACATCGACAGTCAGAGTGGGAAGACACACAGGGTGCCCAGCAAGGCATCAGAATAATTAGAGTTGAGAGCATGTCCAGGCAGTGCAGGGATTAGTTAGGAAAACACTGACCACAGTGGATGTGATTGCTCACAACAGCCCTGCCTCCCAAGTTTGAAACATTTCTTCCATCACTTCAGTGATCAGTGGAGTTTCAAAGTTACTGGTTGTAGGTCACCTCTCCTCATCCAGGTTGATTACAGCTGTAAGATTTGGTAGGCTGAGATGAGTTAAGAGCAGAAAGTGAAATCTTGAAAGTCTGTTATCTAGAGTTTAGCTGTGACTCCTGTGATGGCAGCTTCAGCATTTCTCAGTGCTGAGACCCTGACTCTTCCAGCATCACCCTTGATTAGCCCAGGCAACACACAGATAAAGCTCTCCTACTTCACAGGTCACTAGCAGTGCTAATAAATAGTGTATGCCCTAATACGCTATCACCTCACAGGAACTTGTCTGAACAACTCATCACCTTTCTGCTTTCCTAATTCTGTTTTCATGATATGTGTTAGGAAATGCAGAGAAGAAAGATACAGAGCCTGAACTTCTTATCAGTCTGTCCTACAAGTTTTTCAGTAGTAGAAACTGTTCTAATACTACTTCTGTGGTCTGAGAGACTTGAAAAAATGATCTGTTCATATATACTATTTTATTAAGTTCTATTTTTCACATTCCTTGTAACATCATGTTGTATAAGTGAGATGTGTCTCCAGCATTCGCATAAGTGCCATATTTGAATGTATGTTATATATTTCCACACTTCTGGTTAGTAGAATAGTATATTAATATGATTTTTAAATCCTTATCAGATAAAACTAAAACATCAGTAAAAATTTTCTCCTTATAAGGGCTTCAGGATTTAGTCAGTACTCCACATGTATACAAACCGTGACATAGTGGTGATCAACATCTTCACGGATCCTTTTAAATTCATGGGCCAGACTGCTATAAGACAGCAGAATGCTGGTTTCAGAGTACACCACCTGTCCAATCAAAAAATGCAAATCTGTTCCACTGTATGAAGCTTAAAATTTATTTTGAAGCTTATAAATTTTTGTTTGAAAATCCTTTATTTGTGCACTTAACTGTAATTTATGTAATATTTTCTAATGCCTGATTTCAATTTTAAGGTAATGAGTATAAATATATTCTTTCCAGAAAGCGAAAGTAGGATATATTATAATTTTGTGTAACTGGGACCTCATCTTTCAGCAAGAACGAAAGTGCTTTTTCAATAAGATTCTCTCTGTTAAAGAGTCAGGCTACAGGTCTTCTTGGCTGCAGCTTTTATCTCACTAAAGCAAATTCTGACAGTGATAATTGCTTGACATTGAAAAAGAATATGGAAATGGGTAAGAGAAATAAATATACTTTACCTGCTCTCAATATTCTTTCAAGGCATTTCTCTTTTACATATCAGGGTACATAAAGGGTTCCACCTTTCTTGTAGAAAATCTTTATAGGTAGTTCAATTTTTATTAGAAGAATTTGGACTGAAAACTTTTTCCAATCTTTATTACCATAGGAATTGCTGTCTAATTTTTATAGCAGAATTGAAGTGCTAAAAACAGAATGCAGATGCTTGGGAGGAACTCTTCTTAATTTCTTACCTTTCTTGTGTATTGGGTAGAATAAAACCTTGTTGTAATTATGCATGCCGATATGCATATTAAAAATATCCTGCAATATGAGGAACTTGGTGGAGAAACTGGATATACCTGTCCAACTATGTAAATAAAAGGAGGATTAAAAAAAAAAAAAAGTGTAAAAATTGATAGTCTTGAGCCTTGGCTAAGATATAAAAATATCCTCTTACATGATGACTTTTCCAAGTGTCAAACTAAGACACCAAGACACAGATGTTTAAAAATATATGTAAAAGTTATGGAAATTTTCGTGACCAAAACCTCCTTGTAATCAGAGATGTCAATAGACTCTTTGATTTATAGAGACAGGTAATCAGACCCACTAAGCTCCAACAAATACACAGACTCCCAATAGTTATTAGTTGTAAAATAGTTTGAGATGTCTTTACAGAAATGTAAATTTACTGTATAGCATATTTACAAAGATGTTTTGCACTCTATAAACATGCTATGCCTAGCCACAAACTGAACACAGAATTAAAGAAAAGAGGAATAAAAGGGGCCTCAAGAGGTCACTGATATGTGGAGGAGCAGATTCACATTAATGTCGCTCTCAAATGTTATAGCTCAGTACCTTGCATGGAATGCTCTTTGTATTATTTAATCACAGTCACAGCCAAGCCTAAGCACATTACCTGACAAAATTGTAACCTGACAGTGTTTTGTTCATACCTTTTATTATTTTCCTGTTTTGTTTGGGAAATTAAAGTTTGTCAAGCATCCTAAAAACTACCATTTAGCATTACTTGGAAAACACTTTGCAATAAGCTTTGGTCATATCCCTGTTATTATATTGTTTCTGTTATTATTATCAATGTATGTATTTGTCAAGTTTTTTGATAAAGTCATGTTTGAAAGAGCATGCAAGAGAGAAAAATCTAAAATCAATCACGCTTCAGGATTTTGTTTAGAATATTAAAATGGGATTTTAGGGGGATGCTGAGTTTGGATTTTATAATCTTTAATTGTCTCTGGGGAATGTCCTGCTGAGCTATTGGCACTGTTGGGTTCCAATACAAATTTGGAAGATAAATATCATATGAAAGAGAAGAGCAAATGTCTCAAAGGACAGTACTTAATAAAACCCTTAATCACGTGGCTAGGTGGATCAGGTGCCCCTAAAGAAAGGTGTTTTGCAAGTAGCCTGTGAGTGTGTACTTCTGGTGCTGAGAATAGTTCTTTTGTCCACAAACTTCAAAATGCTCTATGAAATTGAAAAAATAATAGTTATGCTGTTTCTCAGGTAGCAAAACAGAAACACAGCAAGTTAGAGATGTATCTCGATGGAATACATTTTTCTATATGGCAAAGATGACACTTTGATCACCCAGTCTGATTTTAACTGCAGGAGAGAAAATAATGTTGTCCTTATTTTGTGTAAAAAAGGTCCTATTGCCAATTCACTCATGCCCAGTTTCTTTAGAACACTTTACCACGAGACCTTTGCAAACCAGAGGTGATTTGCTTTCCTGTGGAGTTAAATCTGAATTTAACCATTTCTGCCAAGGAAATAGCAAAAAAAGGAGTATGTCCCCTAAATGAAATGATTTTCTTCCCTGTCTGATTGTTGGGAAAAAAACTAGTTTAATCCAAAGCCCCCCAAAAGGAAATTTGCCCCATAAAGAATTCTGAACTTGGTCAGGGATGAAACAAGATACTTATTTCCCATTAACTGTACAAGGAACACCAACATTTTGTTTAGAGGCATGCTCAAGTGACCCCAAAAGAAAAGTGCAAGCCAGGTAGACAGAACCTTACATTCTGTATTGCCTTGTAACTTTGAATGGTCCTGGGTCAAAAGTCTATATTTAGCAGATTGACCTGGACATTCCCTTCAGTCTGCATTTCAGCTTTCAGTTGTGTGGGAATTTTTTTCCCTATCAGCTTTTGGGATCTTAAAATGACATTGACCCCTGTTGGATTGCACAATTTGCAAAGTAGTTTTGTTGCTAAAAAAATAACAGCTTGTGCAGGGTTGAGCAGTGGTAAAGTTGAGACATGGGGCACAAATTCCCACTATTTTGTCACTTCTCCTCCAGTGTTTTGTGTGTGTAAACTGCTTTGATTGATAAAAGACGTGTGTTAACACTTGCATGATATGAATTTAAAAATGGAAAAAAAGAGGTTTTTTCAGTGAGTTCAAAATCTGAATTGATGCCATTGCTGTCGAATCCAGAGGGAGGGGGGCACTACATACAGGTGAAATAGAGAGACCTCCAAGGGAAGATGCTGATAATTCCTTATGGTACACGTTTTGTTAAAATGTGGCCAAAGTATTTTCTCTGTGGGGACAGTGGTCAGCCAGAGCTTTCTGAACCAGTGGCTTCCAACAAGTCTTCTCTAATAAAGGTATGACAAAGCTTTCTTTTGCAGAGAATTTACTTCCAGAGAATTGACATATCTGTCAATTTGCAGTAGACAAATGGTGGGCGTTAATTAGGATTTTTATTTGATATAGAAATGGTGCTGTGATTCCTTAAAGAGGCTGTAGCATCCTCAGCAACACACAGCAGTGCTTGAAGGCAGGAATCTCAAATCAGGTCCCTTGGTTAATAAAAATTTAAAGGTAGAAAAAATTCAAGGGAAGCGATAATAGAAGATGATAAAACACAATAATTAAAAAAAATCAAAATGGAAGCAAGCTTGCAGAGGAAAGCTGTATGAATGACAAAAGTGATGTGATAGAATTTGCATTAACACTTCCAAGAAATTAATCAGTAGCCTATTATGAGTCCCCTATCCCTAGATTGTGATCAGATTTTCTATTTTTCACACCATCTACTATGTATGGCCATGATGGAGTTTCCTGAATCTTTAGAAAATGTTTGAGTTACCATATGAAACGGTAGGTGCTGTAGCTGAGCTTGTGAACATGGTTTAAGGGATCAGAACATGACACCAGAGCCTCACCTGGAAATGGGTCCCAGGAATATGTGAAGGGTTGTGTCCTGCCTGGCTGAAGAAGTCATGGAGGGAGAGAATGAAAGGAGCCCTGTGGCCTAGGAGAAAACAACATTAGGGAGTTGGAATGAACTGGTTGACTATTTTAGTAGTGAGAGTGGCTTTCCCCTGCTCAGTAATATAGGAGAGGGCTTACAAACCCCATGACGCAACCATCATCAGGAAGGAGAAATAACATATTTCTCACTTTCCCACAAAAACTCAGTTTCAGTATATTTAAACCTGATGCATATGCTAAACCTGAAGTGCCTCTGCTGCTGCTGTTTCCACAGTAGCTCCCAGAATGTGGGTATCTTGTAGCATGCAGGAGCTGGAAGGGTAGAGCCCCCCAACCTGTCCATAGGAAGAGAAGGGAGGGATGTATTCTGCAAGACCCTGCTGCAGAGAAAATTGTGTGGGAGAATTCAGTGCTTGCTTGAGTTACAGCCTGCCTTGCCCTGATGTCAGGGCCTTCTCTGTGGAAAGCTGTGAGTGGAAGTGTTGTGGGAATCTCCTCTGTGAACCTGGGTATCTTGTGGTAATTATGCAGCCTTCGAGCTGTAGCTGGTGATCTGTGTCCCGTGTCTTTGAGCAGTGCTGCTGGTGATGTTAATTGTAGCCATTAGTCACTCAGAGCACAGATGATTTAAGGGAAACTGACAGATTAAAGCATTGCACTCAATGCCTAAGAATATTAAATTGGTGATTGTTACAAGTAATGCCTAAGATTATGATAACTTAAAGACTTCCAGGGCTTGGCTGCATTGTATCCTTGATGGGACTTAGTGTAAAATCACTGTCCTTTAAGTCTGGTTGTCCCTGAGGTTCATGTGCATCTTTGATGCAGCAACGGTAGAAGGAATTAAATAGTAGAAAATATCATTCTAAAACTATGAATAGAATACCTGACACTATTAAAGAAATTGTTTGCAGTTTACTAGTGTTCAATTTGAGAATAATGCCTCTCATAAATAATTTGCTTCTCTAACTCTTTCACCCTATTGTGAAATGTGTTCTGCAAAACATTCCCAGCTTTTCAACCCTTCTCCTACCCTTTTGCATTCAACAGCATCCTGTCCTCTTTGTGTATTTTATTCTATGAATAACTGGAGAAAACTTTAAAAAAACCCAACACACTGATAATCTGCAGACTAGATTTTGAGGACCAGTATTTTAAATATTTCCCTTGTATAAATCTCTGGTTAACAGGGAGAAATGGAAAATGAGACCAAGGCCAACCACATGATAGAGAAATACAAAACTGTCTGTCTAGGAGTATAGATGAGACAGTTCTTGTGATTTAAGATGTTACCTTCCCCTCACTGTTGGTTGTCATTCTTCACGTAGGAACTACTGCCCCAAAATTTAATCAACAACAGATTACAGAAGTACTCATGTCCTAGTGAAGGCTGTGCACAAATTGTGTTAACTCTGTTGATTCTGCACTCATGCAAATATGAAAGCACTATTAATATTCTATTAATACAACCCTGTTATGAGAATACTGATTAACAGCTGGTCATGGCAACATCTAAAATTGCAGATTGGCAATCTGTGCCCTAAGGCTCTTGTGATCTGTAGTACTTGCATAGCAGTAACTACCTTGGCATGCAGCAATCTACTTTGGAGCCTTATGGAAAATATTATAACACCATATCAAAATTCAAAATTAAATTATGGGAATAATTTACAAACAGTGCTTGTATCCTCAGGATAAAATTTGTTTGTTTCTCAGCTTAGTACTGTTAGGACTCAGGGGGTCTGAGATTTGTAAAGCCAGGACAAGTTTATTAATCATGTTTTTTCTCTGTAAAGTTTCAATAACTATTCTCTTTTCACAACTTGTTGTTACTTTGAGTTTTATTCTTGGACCTAGTGAAATGGTTAATTTTGGTCTGTTGTGTTCTAACCTAAAGTCTGAAGATAAAATATGTGAAACATCACTCTTTATATTGTATATTTAAATATCATCAGTTCTCTGTGATCAATGGGCTGCTTTGGAGAGTGCTACTACTTTAAATCATCATTGGTTATTGAGGAAGAATGACATTCTGTTAAATAAAATATGACCAAACAAAAATTAAAATACATATATATTTTTGTGTTTGTACATAGAGGTGTTTGTCTGGCTTCCTTGTGCTAAAACATGTATGGAAGAAATATTTTAATTGGATAAACTGCACTTTTTTTTTTACCAAGGTACTGAAAGAAAACTGAGTTGTGTGTCAGCATGGAAGTCTGGTGACACTGAATGTCTCTTTCCACCCAGCAGTAAGTTCTAGAGAATTAACATATTTCACATTTACAGTATTATTTTGAACTGTCACTTGGAAGTCTCTCTTGTGCCACAGGTGAAGATCATGTAGCGATGCAACACAAGAAAAGAATATTTCCCCCTCAAAGATAATTCCTACTCTCCTGCCTCTAACATTCATCTGTAGTGTGTTCCCTAGCATTGCCTGGTTTTCGTTGACTTTTCTTTTGATGCCATATCAGGGAGAAATTATTAGCTCTTCACAGAGATGTCCCTTTCTTTGGGAAAATGTCTTTTCTCTCAGGAGAGATTAACCAGGGTAGGATAGAGCAGGCTGTGTGATGTTGGAGCACTGCCTGACAAGTGACCGTATTTCATTCTGTATGTTGGTTTTTTTCCATGGGAGGGAGAGACCCAGTAAATTACAGTAATGTGTTTATGGGCTTCTTTATTGCCATTTTTGTAGTTGCTTTAAACACAAGGACACTTATTCACCTCTTCTGTACACTTTCCATATCTTATCTTTGGTTTACACAGATTGAAAAATAAAATAGGCTGCAGTATCTTCCTGTTTCACACATAATCTCAGTTGTGTATGCAGATGCATTTCTTATGCCAACACTGCAACATGTTGAAAAAATATTGGTGGTTTCTCTTCTACGTGGGAAAATAGCCCCTCAGCTCCCAGGTGCTGCATGGCTGTACACAGTACATAAGCCACTACTGCACAAGAGTGCATTTCATCATTACACAGCTGTGCAAGCTGCATGTCAATGCAGCTGTCTGCTCCCTCTGAAATCCCTCACTTGCATCCCTCTGACTGAGCAGAGTTGAACCCCCTGTAATGGTGTGGTTTGCAATGCCTTGCTAGAGTGTTTTGAGTTATAACCACTACCTATTTGTATGTTGCCAGGCAGCTTTTCCCTGCAAAGAGTGTGATCCCAATGTGTGCGCCTGGGGTGTGTGTGTGTGTGTGTTTGTGTGTGCATATGTCTGCTTGTCTCCACCTCCCATGTTGGGCTCCCTCCCTACTGTCATTTATCTGCAGAAAAAAGAGGTCTCAAATCTGGCATCTTGTGTTGACACGTGGTGGCATGTTATGACATGCTCAGGTCACCTGGCTCTGATGTGGAGATGGCTGGAGCATCCCACAGTTCACGTGCAACTCCAGTGCCTTTGTTTGCTACCAGAAGAGACCAGCCTGTGGGCTGGGGGATGGAGGAAACAGTACCAGACCCACTTTTGTTCTGGGGTAATTGGGAAGCAACGGGGACCTACACTAGGGCTGCACAGACCTTTTAGACATGTAGTACCATAAAAGTAGGTAGGTGGGCAGAGGAATGCTCTCTGCTCCCT
This sequence comes from Lanius collurio, assembly GCA_020086605.1. Lineage (NCBI taxonomy): Eukaryota > Metazoa > Chordata > Aves > Passeriformes > Laniidae > Lanius > Lanius collurio. The sequence goes on from JACBWW010000001.1 coordinate 47,268,125, forward strand.
GTGCTGCCAGACAACAGTGTTTCTGTACCTGCAGGAGCTCATGTACAACCTCCAGTCAAAAGGACTGTAACTCTGTCAGTGTAACTCTGATTGGTGTGGTGGCATGGTCAGGAGGGTGTGCAGGAGTAGGAGATTCTTGTCTGCGGAATTAATTACCCATCATGCTACCACAGCTCTGGCACTGCCCACAGTAGCACTGCAATGGTGGAAGGCACAGGAGTGGTACTGAAACTGGGAGCTGTGCTAATAATTTGAATAGTGCTGGCTCTGGTGAGGTAGCTCTGGACACTGCTTAATTTCTGTGGTAAGGCTTGCCTCTTGTCCTGGGGTGACAGGACATCTTCGTGCTTTATATCCCAATCGTGGCTTCTGTTCCCGTGCCCTCAGTTTGTTTTGTCTTTAACCTGTCCCCTCCTCTGGCTGCTGCTGCTGCTGCTTGGCCTTGCTTCTGCCTGCTAGCTGCTTGGCTTTGCTGCTGCTGCTTGCTTGCTGCCTGCTCGCTTTGCTAGCTTTGCTTTTTTTCTTATTTTCTCCTTTTTCCCCTGTTTTTGTTCTTCCCCTTCTTTCTCTGCTCCCCTCCCTGAAGACATCGGACCTGCTCCGGGCCAGGAGCTCCCCCGGAGTCTGCACTTGAGAGAAGCTTTGGACCCTCCTCGGCAGAGAGACTGCTCACCCTCTCCTGGACTGGTGAAAACATCCGTTGTCATCTCGGGCTGTTTTTGTTTTCTCGTGCTGGGGAGTGTTGTTTTTTTTTCTTTTGCTGTTTCTTAATAAACAAGTTTTTTCCACTTCTCCTCTGAGGAAATCCCTCCCGAACCCGGTGGTGGGGGAGGGGGGAAGTTGTGGGGGATTTTTCTCCTATAAGGGGCTCCTTTGGAGATTTTTCCCCTTGATTTGTCCTAAACCAGGACACCTCTATATGCCTTGGAATATCTCAGCCATCTACAGAAAGCTTAGAAATCCCACAGCTAGGCAGCTCCACGATAAGCCAGTGCCGGCTGTTAGCTACTCACCAGAAGCAAAAGCAAAGAGATGGAATAAAGCTCAGACTCCAGCTAAGTTCCTAGAATCATTTATTTTCCCGTCCTAGGAGATGAGGCATGTCGGATTAGAAGGGTGGATAGAAGTCAAGAGAGTGAGCCTCTGCGTGGGCTTCCCTTTTTGTCCAGGGGAGGGAGGAAAGGGGGTACCAGGGGTGGGCCTGGGGTAAACAACCAACCAGATCAAAGTCTGGGCTACTTTGAACTGTACCTCACTTTAAACAAAGGAACATCCCAGAGTCACATGGCAAGGACCCAGGCAGGACCCTGGGGGTTCACTGCAGCAACTGGCAGTGCTTACACAAATCTCTAAGTGTCTGTTGAGCACAATATAAACGTAGTAAGTGTTCACAAAGCCAAAAATTCTTTGTATCAGAAGCAAATAAAGCATTTTGTCTCATTGCTTGCATGATTGTCTGCAGTGCTGTTTTCATTCCCATGAGCTGAGTAGTGGAGAAAAACAGCCCTTGGCCTTCCAGATGTGTACAGATGGTTGGCTAGTCAAAAGCCCTTCCAGTACCTGAACTCTGACCAACAGCATCCTCTCCCCTCTGAATAGATTACCAGGCTGTCAAGAAATCCTCTTCCCATCATCCATCATTTTAACTGCTGAAATCCCTGGAGATTAGCAACTGAGAAAGAGCCTATGTAGCAAAAGTGTGTCACACTGTTCAAAATGGACATAACATTTTTTTACATTGTCATTCTCTTATATTCAGATATTTAACTTTGCATCTTCTGTCTTTTGTGAAAAGACTAATGAAATTTACAGAAAAAATATTAATGAAAAAGTATTATTTAAACATATCTGTTTAAATTTTATCTCCAGCAGTGGTAATGCCACAGAAAATAGATAATCGTGTGGTTTGATAGAATTAATTTTTATTTCAATTTCTGTAAATAAAACCATTTTTTTTTACAGACATGTAATTTCTTCCTCATGGGGCAATGAAGTAAAAATCAAATTGGTCTTAACCATATCCCATTCCCAGAATTACCAAATAAAGTCTAACCCCCATGAAGAAGCAGTTGGAATGCTGATCTTAGTAAGATTTTTTTTTCTTAGATTTTCATGTATAAACCACAAATTTATAAAATTTGAATTTAAATAAACACAGTAATTGAAAATGACAACATATTCAAAAACTTTACAATTGCTTCTTTTCCTTTAATATATATATCCTTTTACAGTTCAGATCAAGCTACCACAAACCAAGAATATACTCTGAAATCTGAAACTTCTCAGAATAAAGTGTGAGGTACAAATATGTATTATACTATCAGCTGGATATTTTCTATTAAGGCTTTATATTATCATTATTAGATATTTTTAATGCTCATATGCGAAGACCTGAAGGAGAAACAAAGTGTCTTGTTTCCATAAAAAAAAAGAAAGGAAACATGGACCTGGAATATCACAACTTATTTTTCTTGATTTTATTTATTGTACATGCGACATTCTTTCTCTTCTTTAAAATAACTACAGCCATGAATCCCATCTCATGAGGTGCATCAAGTTGATGTACAAGCTGGCTAAACCACAATAGCCTCTTAAGTTATAAGCGTCATTAAAACCCTTTGACATATAGTGTATTTTGAAAAATAATGTAGACTAAAATTAACTGTGAATAAAGATTCTGCAATCAAGAGTGTTTGAAAAAATACTTGCAGACCTACCTGTCAGGTCCATAGTCTCTTAAAGTGGAGTGGTTTGCAGTCACTTTGGGGAGTGATGATCTTAAAGCTCCAGAATTAAAGACTAGGAAAGAGGAATATATCTTTTAGTAACACGACTTTTTACATGGGAAGGTAGTGATAGGACAAGAGGGAACAGTTCAACAGAGGAGAGATTTGGGTTAGATGTGGGGAAGATATTCTTTACTCAGAGAGTGGTGAGGGTGCCTCATCCCTGTAAGTGTTCAGGACCAGGTTGAATGGGGCTCTGAGAAACCTGGTCGTGTGGGAGGTGTCACTGCTTATTGCAGGGGAACTGGAACTAAATGATCTTTAAGGTTCCTTCCAACCCAAACCATTTTGTGATTCTAAGATTTAGCCTATTGTCAATTTCTCACTGAGATAAAACTACCTCATTATAAGAATTTAGTAAAATACAGAGGTAACTGCAGTGCAGTGTGGGTTAATTAAAATTCAGTCATTAACTGAGATTGACCTTAAGTCACAACTCCTGTGAGTAACATCCCCTATTGCTTGTTTTGTTGAGGTTCTTGCAGAAGTTTTCAGGGAAGCTGAGAATGTGACCTGCGATCATTTCTTCTATTCTTTTAGTTCTCTTAAGTTCATTGCCTTTAAATTTCTCTGCTAATATTCTGTATTATAAAAGGAAGCAGGTGGATCTGTTAGAGAAGAATTTCTTTAGTCTTCATTTATTGCCATTTTCCTATCTTCTAATTGTATTGATGATGAGGTGATTTTTGTGTGATGGGTTTTGGTGTGTGGGTGTTTTTTTTTTTTTTTTTTTGAAGTTGAGTCCTTTTTTCTGTTTCAAGGTAATTAATCAAATGTTTTCATAACCCTGCAGCTTCAAAAATTTATTTTTGACTGTCTATTCCTCCCAGTTTATTATTCAAAGATTTGCTGTTTGTAATGATTAAATATAAACATCTTAGAAATGCATAATGATGCCAATTTTCTGCCTAGTTTCCCTTTCCTAGAAGCACCTTAACAGTGCAATATAAAGCCCAAGATGACAGCAATTTACACCTCTTCAGAGACAATAAAATGCAAGAAATGTGGTTTATCTTGAGTATTTTCTACTGGAAAGAATGGCTATCAGGGAAAGTTGTGTATTGATTGGGTGCCACAAAAGGAAGAGGTGCTTGCCTGCTGCTCTTCACCCCTGCTTGCCTGCAGAGTGATATTTGTGGGTTTTAGATGGCAGAAGTAAGTTTGTGTTTGGCTGAAGTAATCAAGCAATGAGGGGTCATAGAGGCCAGTTACAGCACAGCTCCTTTGTTTGTATTTCAGATATGGAAACCCCTTCTTTATAAAAGGTACTTTACATGGCTTTCAGTTTCCATGGGATTTTTTGTCACATAGCTTCACTGAACAAAACTGTGGCACCCTGGGGAGAAAAGTATCGGTGCCATCACAGAACTAATTTTGGGAAGGCAGAGAATAAAACTGTCATTTTTTCCAAGATGAGAGGGTTTCCCAAGGGCTTTTTTATTTTGTGAGGAAAACTACCAGAGGCTAGTGGCAGTATTGGTATTGATTTTAATGTTCAAGTTTGCAGTCATTATTTGCAAGAGTATTTTGATTAAAATGACCTGTCTTTGATTTTCCTTCTCAAAATGGCTTTGATTTTGAAATTGATTTTTCTTTGTGTTGGGTTTTTTTTTTTTTTAAGCAAGCCTGCTATTCCAATTATTAAAGTGAGATCATGAGTCTGAATGATTAGCATTGCATTTTTTAAAGGAAGTTTTGTTCTCAGGTCCTGTTAAGTTCTGTGTCCCATTTGCCAAACTACCACAATTTCTCACGGAAGAGAAACTCTTAAATTGAATGTGCTCTGTTGCTTGACTTCTGTCATATGAAGTCATAAATTGCAAATATATATTGGTTCCTTTAAGGGTTTGACTCAGATAATATTAAAGAGCCTAAGAGGACACTAAAACTCACTTACTTCCTGATTTACTGCACTAGAAAAATAATCATGTCGTTAACTCAAGTCCATCTTAAAATGCAAGACTAGTCTTCTGAAAAGTTTAGTTAAGGCTTGCACCCGCTCTATAAATTTAAGCAGTGCACTCCCCAGTTTTATTGCTTCCATCCCCAGCTAGTGAGGTCCATAATTCTAGGGCACAGATGATTAATGTCACCCTGTTTGGATTTCTGCATCTGTATGATGAGTCAGACTGTGTGGGAAGGGACAGTTTTAAGCCTTTGAATTTTGCCCATCTTCCTCAATTCTCCTGGAGTGAGGCTGGTGAAAATTTGTCCAAGAAGCTCTTTTCTACTGAAGATTTTGGATACAGCAAAGTTGAAACTGTAAAACATTTCGATGCCATCTACATTTTTGAAGTAAATTTTTAAAACAGTTTAAATACACATATTTTGACAAAACTATTTCTGTGATGATATGTTAGTTAACACAATGTCATAAAATACTTCTGCTTCAATTTGGATATTTTATTTTGTTGAAACCTTTGGGATTTTTACAGTTCATTATAATATGAAGTAAGTATAATTTCAAAATCCATACACTGTTCTTACAAAGTAAATTTCTTTTTTTATTTTTTTTTGTTTGAATCAGCATCTCTTGTTTGCTGTAGGTGCCTTTCAGAAAGGTCATGATTTCATTACTATGTGCCTCCAGCCCTTTAGAATCATATTCCTCCATTCAAAGTTTTTTTTTTTTCTTTTGTCTTCATCCATTCCAAAGCTTCTGCCTCATCTTCTGTCACCTGATGACAGCCAAAGAGATCTTCTGAGGTGTGTATTAAATAAGTAAGTTTGCAGCTTTGCATTTTTCTTTTCAAAATCCTACAATTCTGATATGGATGTCAGAAGCACTTTCTAATTTTTCACTTTCACTTGTGAAAACCAAACCATTTCTCAATACTATAGATAGACAAGGAACTCATGTGTATCAAGGAAGCAAAAATAACCACATTGGGGAGAGGGAGGGGTCGATAAGAGAGAAGGAAAAGTGAAGATCTAGAGCTGACAGTGATAGCAAGGAAGCTAGGATAAAGCACTGTGATAAATAATGCCATGCTCAAAGTATTATTGCAGCCTACAATGGTTCCCTTTCCCTTTTGATCAGCTCTTAACTGAAAATTAATTTACTTTAACAGAGAGCACATCACGTTATTGTGTTATTTGTTAAAAAAATGGTATTCTCTTTGCAGCATTGTTGACTGCCATCAACAGCCAATCTAGAACATGCAGTTCTGAGCATGCTTGCACAGAGAGAATATATTAAACTTAAAAATTTTTAGTGGATTGATAACAAATATAATGTAATGATATGTGCACATGGAAAGTAAATGTGCTAAGACAGTTCAGCCCTAAAAATAGCCAATGGGGTTTGAGGTAAGATAAAAGCCTAAAAACTCATGAGTGGTTTGGAGAAACTGAATAGTCTTCTGTTTTGTTTTTTTTTCTTCTTATTCTTTTCTCACACGAGCAAAGAGTCACCAGACAAAATTATCAGGTTGCACATTCAGGATGCATAAGAGGAAATGAGTCTTCATTCACCTTCTAATTAAAATATTTTCACCATTACCATAGAGCACTGGTGATGCTGAATATATACATATATATGACTTCCAAAAATATATTCATAAAAGATTTATTTATTTAGAGTCATTCAATACAAAAGGAATATGTCCACTGTCTCAGGGAGATCTTGAGACACAGGGCTCCAAGTATTCTGACAGTTCAGCAGGAGAACACCCATTCCTGCTTGCAGCATTCTCGTAAACTTCCTGGGCATCAGCTGCTGCCCGCTGTCAGCAACTGGACTAGGCAGACTTTTAATCTTCCCCAGAATGGCTTTTCCTACCTTCACTAAAAATAGCTTGTATACTACAGTTTTATTTAGTGTCCAACATTGTGATGCATTTGAGATTTGGTTGCTGTAAAAGCTGTCCTCTTTTGGGATTCTTCAAAGACTGTTATGCTACAGGGGCTTGCTATCATTAAGATAGATGTGGGAAATTCACCTCACCTGACTTTAGACATCTATATATGAGGTAATCACCTGAATCCCTGCTCTGATCAGTGGAGAAAAGAATTTGTAGTTTTTGTCATCTCCCCTAGGAGATGAGCTGTGCATTGTGAAACACAGAACTCTCTGTAAGGGGAGCCAAGTGATTAATTCTCACTGCTCTTGACTGGTATCTACAATGGAGAAAATGTGAGAGAACTGGTAAGAAAGGGAAGTAAGTAGAGAGCTGTATTTGGGTTCTGCTTCCTTATGGAATACCTTGCCAAAAAAAAAAAAAAAAAGGCAGAAAATGTGGCTTTTAAAAGTTTTTTTTTTCAAAGAGAGAGTATTGTATTTTCTAAAACAAGAGTGCAAGGGAACATCAGCTGGAAGATCTCTCTGGCACACAGACTTCAACCAGGTTTGCAGCCCACAAAGATGTTAAAGACACATTTTCTTATCCAGAAAGGTCCTATTCTTCCTTTGTGAGTGTGGCATGACTGCAAAAGATAAATTTGACTAGAAAAAATATGTTAGTTGTATTACTGCTATGTAGATTCTCCAAAATCCCAGTTCTACAATTCAGAGAGCTAGCTAGGAACAAGAAAAAAAATGCATTTAAACCACTCCTGGTTCTTAAAAGCTTTTTAATGGAAGTGAGACTGCCTAAGAAAGATATTAGACAAGGTGGTATGCACATGGCAGAGCATCTGAAGGGCAGCATGAGGAACAGTGGGCTGTTATTTCTTAGGTTCAGAGGAACTGGAGTCTAGCTCCTGGTGGTTGAATTCCTTCACGACAGAATTGTATCAGATGCATGACAAATTATTTTGAGTATTGTTTCTGTGTTCTAGATAAAATCATCTGGCTTTCTGCCATATAGAAACAAGTTTTTTACCTCAAAGTTTTTCCTATCAAGAGTGAAAAACTGTTTCCCAGATTCTGTCTATACTTGCAATTACACCCACACCTTCAACCATCTATATATTATTTTCAAAGCCAAAAATCGTTCTCTTCAATTCTTTTTGACCTGCATCTATAATAGGTCACTGTTTCTTCATGATGACACTTAAATTTCTCACCACTCCTTCAGACAAATTAAATGTACCACAATGCTTTGAAGATTGTGGTTCTTCATATAATCCATGCTAGGTTTCTTCATATAATCCATGCTTCAAATGCTATGTTTTGTACTGTCAGTGTGTAGGGAACTTCTTGCTCTTATGGTGTTTTGGTGCAAAAATACAGCTGCTGGATACTTACATGAAGGAGAACATACACTAGGAGCAGCTGACAAATATTGCTTGAGTCAAAATGGGTTGCATTCATTTGACCAATCTTCATTTACACGTGACCTAGCACTATACACCCTTGTCAATTGAGAGGAAGAATCATTTCTAAGGCACTACTCATCCCAAAGCAGAGATCCTAGCTATGGGAAACTTGGTATGACTGGCAGGGGAGGCATAATGGGAACCTGTAAAAGCACATATACGGTCCAGAGGCAGTCCATAGAAGAAGAGAATTATTTCTTTACCAGTAATTAAACAATAGAAGAAGCCCTTTTTACACCTTTTATTTGTAATTAAGAGGTAGGTCTCTAAAGGACAATACTTGCTTAATAAAATGCAGTTAATCAAGGCCTGCATCTTTAGAGGCACCACTGCACACACATCTGTCCTCTCATTCACCTCCTTCAGAATACGTGCCAGCTCATGATAAAAGTACTGACATTTTCTCCAGCTACTCTTTCAAGAGATTAGGCAAAAGGAATGGACTCTGATATGGCATGAAACCTTCCCACGTTGATCTTTATTGTGGTGAATATTCAAATCCTCAGAAACATGAGTCATATAAGTTCAGGCTTCAAGAGCAACTGATCTACATGGTGATGGATCAATAAAAGACACTGCAGTGTCTCTTAACAAATTGTGCCTCTTTACATTCAACTCATACTGAATATCAAATTATCTTATGAGATGTGTCTGTACTACAGTTGGACATTTTTCTGCTTTCTTTAAAAAATAAAAAAATCTCAAAAAACCATAGGGTCCTGTGCTGGATCCAAGGATTCACTACCTATGAATCTGGAGAATACTTCTCTTGTGGTCAGCTAAATCTCTTACTTGAAAAAATCAGTCTCTATTCAAACAGCAATGGAGACCCAAATACTTCTCTTGGAGGCTTCACTCTGAGGTCTCACTGTCCTTTTGCTGAGAGGGTATCATAACCCAGAGGTCCACAGCTGTTTTAAATGGAGCAGTTGGAACTTACCACATGTTTAAATTACAAATTACTCTATTTTTTCACAGAGTGAATGAAATATTCAGAACTAGCAGTGCAACTCATTTGGGATTGCAGTTATTGTAATTTGGTTGGGATATGTCAATAACTCAGACCCTTACTCTGAGCAACAAATTTGTGAGTTTGGGCACTGGCTGAACATTGACTCATATGGGAACAGGGAGTGGAGATGCAGCTCTCGTTCTTTTGACCTACCAGTCAGCAAAGGAAGGATTGTTATTTGCTGTTAGCAACAGTCAGGAGAAAATTATTTTGGCACACACTTGTTCTATAATTTAAAAAGACAACTAACCTTGTATGTGTAGGATTTAAAGGAGGCAAAAGAGTAAAAGGGAAGTGAGAGAAGGGATGACAGCAAAGTATTTAATGTGTTAGGATGTCTCTCTCGATGTGTCTGTTGGAAGTTTACGCTGTCCAATGTTGGAAGTTGCTCTCAAATTTAATAGGTCTCTAAGCAGCCACCCATCCTTTGCCATGGGGTACTGAAAGCGGCCAGAGGCACTGCAAACTGTGTAGACACAGGAAGCTGGACATGGACCAACATGTGTGTGGCTGCATATCTAGAGCCGAAGTCTGTGTATTGCTGGTGTGTCTGACTTTGGCAATTTTTTCCTGAATGACTGAGTGCAGCATCAGAAAATTTGGGAGCCTGAAGACCAGGTATGCCATGACAGTATCCATCTCAACAGGAATCTGAACTCTCTGGGGCCTGAATTTGTTTCAGAATGGAAACTTGCCCCTCTTAGTAGTTTTGAGAAACCCTTCTCCCTGTCATTCCATGGACTGTCTGAGCTTGTTACGCATGGAATAGTTCTTACCCTCTTGTACATCATGATACTATGTTCTTCTGGCTCCAGCCATGAAATTGTCTATACGTCTGTTGTACATATTGTATCATTATCCAGTCACAATTCTATGAAGAGCTGAATGGTGACAATGTTTACTACAAAGGTTTGAAGTATATTTTCTTGTTATAAGGATTCTGTGATAGGGCCACCTAAGACTGATGAACAAAAAAGAAGTGGTATCAGTAGCAGTTAAAAGGCAATTTAAAGAATTAACAGCAGGAGAAGAGGAAGCTGTACACAAACTACTTTATACTTTTTCTTACACAGAAGCAGGTGGTAGCTTTCCTATTGTGAATCCAATGCTTTTTACTGGAAATCAATCACTCCTTCCATGGGAACCCATTATAAACTTTAATAATAGCAATCTATTGCACCTCACTGTTAGGTTTTGCAGCGGTCTAATCATCTGGACTTGTGTTTACCAATGATTTAGGATGGCTGGTGTCTCTAAAATACATTAATTGGTTGTAGTCCTGCTGTGTTTAAATTCTTGCAAAAAGACATCATATATTGATCATGTTTTTTCTCTGGGATTCTGGGGAGTCAACTTGGTGTGATTTGGAGGTAGCTTGGTTTCATGCCAGAGGATTGGTGCATAATTCATTAAAAAAAAAAAAAAAAAAAAAAAAAAGCAACTGTAAATGTAAGGGGAGGAAGAATTTAAGAGACAGATCAGATTTAGGTGGTTTGGGCACTTCAGACTGCAGCTTCAGCCTCTCCTTTGAGAAGATCTGCATTATGTTCCCCATCCCCTATGGCATTGCAACCCTCCACTTCAGCGCATGGTTTCTTGTATTGTGTCTCCAAAAGGGATTAGTGAGAAGAGAAGGCTAGACCTTCAGTCTCCAGCTTGGATGGTATGGAGCTCCTTGAAGAACTGGGAGGCTATAAAGGACAACTCAAAACATCAGTTTTAAGGACATTTTATTTCCAGACATATCTTTAGTTTTCACTGTGATCATAACTTGCAAGCACTCATCTCAGTCTTTGGATGTGAAGGCAAGGCCCCCTTTCAGCTGAGCAGAGAAGGTCCCTCTCTTCTGTCTGCTTTAGGAAGAGAATAAGAGTGTGTGCTTAGTCTGAAGGCACATGTCTGCATGCTCTCACATACGGGCTGGTCAGCAGTCAGTTTCCTTTTCTGATATAGGGACGACCTGAAGGAACCTTCTTATGCATGAGAGAGAGTATAAGGACTGACCATGTTACTGTATTTTTCAAAATTTGATATTTTGATATTTAAGAAGGTATTTACTAGGAGTGTTTTAAACATAACATATTCAAGCAGAAAGCAGGTATACTTTTGGATGGGTACCTAAAAGTTTTCAAAACAGTATTTGGATGCTGAGCATAAGTTCATTTAGAGGGAAGAAAGGTTCCAGTTAGTAGAGTGGCAAGACTAATTTATCTAATGATATATTTATTTATGAGTCTGCAATGTTAGTGTGAGTAGTCAAAACTAGTTAATTGGGAAGTTTTAACATCAAAAACCTTATTAGACATTTCTGTATTTTCTAAGCAGCTTGAATCTTTATCTTCAGTAGCGCTATGAACCCAAGGATGGTAGATGTATATTTAATAACTTGCTATGTTCCTAGTCAACACGAGTAGTTTATATATGCTTATTTCAGCTGTGTAATCTGATGAACAGAACGTGTTGAGGAAGGCAAAAATTGTCTTTATAGCATAAATCTGTAATGTGGTTTTGATATTGCTTGTAGTAAGCAGAGAAACCTTGTAGGTCTAAATTTGTCATTGTTAAAAAGCTTATTTGAAGGTTTATAAAAATTTTACCTTATCATTTTACTATAGAAATATAAATATTTTTTAAAATATCAAGAATGTGATGGGTATGCAAAGATTAATCTTGCTGAAAAAATTGCATATCTAATTGTCCTGGGTTGCAGTATATTCTAAGACCATCCTCATGAGCTGTTGACACCAGGTGGGGCAGTATTCCCTTGTCCCCTCCCTCCGGACTATCCTCTGTTAATGAGTCCAATCAACACCTTGCTGCATGACTCATCCGCCCATTGTGAGATGCTCCACCCAGAGGGAGGAACCAAGCATTCCATCCTGGATATAATCTGAATCCTGATGTAATCTGAAGACCACAGGCACTCTTTCTACTGGATTCCCAGAGGACAGGAGCTACACAGCCATCACTGGACCTTCCGAGGAGGAGCAGACCCCTCTACAGGACCACTACTTCAACAGAACCACATCCATCACTTCAGGAGGACTGCAGCCACCATCTTATTGGGCTGCTACCACCACCCTGACTAACAGAGTGTCAGGTTGTATCCCGACTGCCAGTTTGAAACAGTGCATTCTGACTTTTTTTTTTAATTTCCCTATTAAATTGGTATTCTGACTTGGTGCCTTCCACTGGTTTGTTTTCAAACTAGTGCACTGATTTATGTCTGTCCAAATGTCTGAAAAACATTCAGCTAAACATTAGGTCTCCTTGGTGAGATAAATACTTGTATGTTTTTTGATAAGAATGAAGAAAGTTATCAGGCTGTGGGGAAGCATAGATATGGGGTTGAGTCTGCTGCTTCATTCTGCTGGGATAGGGCACTGGGCAGAGCTGATGCCAAGTATGAAGGAGCAGGGGCAGAGGGAAAGGGGCTGCAAGCACAGCAATTCTTTGCTGCCCAGCACTCACAGCTCTCTCCTGCTCCTGAAACAACTCAAAGGCTTTACCCAAAGGATGCGACACAGGAAAACTGGATGTGATGAGCAACAGACTGTGAGCAAGGTTGCTGCTTGTGTGTGAAGACAGTAGTGATTGTTGAAATTTCTCAACCCCTATTTGTGCTGGCCTCACCAGAGCCACATAACAAAGTATCCTCTTGTCCCCAGCCTCTGCTCCACTGTTTGCATACTGACAGTGACTTCATTAGCCCCCTTTCATCTCTCACACTAGAAGCTCACGCTCAGTTGCTAATTCTGTGTGGTTCTCACCAAGTCCTTGTTTCATATGCAATATTTAATTTCACAGGCATGGTCCAGACATTTTTGTCTAGAGAAAGTTGGCATTTAAAAAGATCATTTATTTGAGAGGGCCTGGACTGACAAGTTAGATGTCTTCATCATTATTATCTGCTACTCTGACAATCTATGTGTCATCCACACATTTTACCAACAGTGATATTGTGTATTATTAGAAAGCATTAATAAAACATTATTGAATTAATCCCTGTACAGAGATCATCCTGTTAGAATATTCCTCACTTCAATATAACTCTCCATTGACAGCTGCATTTGGGCATCTGCCAATTAGTGCATTCTTAATCCATTTAATGTGTTCTCTACTGGTATATAAGAGACTAATTTTGTAATAAGACTCACATGTGGCACTAAATCAAACATGTCATGAAAGGCAGACTACCAATTACTTTTTTCAAACAGCTTAGAAATCTGAGAAAAGAAAACCATAGCTACAGCTGTCTTGGGGACTGAGTTACAGAATCTGAGTGAAGATGGCTTTTAAAGAGGAAAGTACTTAAATATTTCTTCAGGGCTAATTTCACTGAGGGAGTTTAGAACCATGAGATGACTTCTAACCCAAGTGCAGCTTACTTTCAGGTAAGTTCATGAAAAGTGAGTTAGTACAAGGGGTAGCATTTCCAGGGGAAACGAATGAAGAGACCTCTTGCTCCTCTCTTTCTGGCAGTGTCCTCCCTGAATACATTGCTCCTCAAATGATTTATCATAGTTTGGAGACAGGTCTTAACACACTGTGTTATTGAAAAAAGGGAGTGGGAGCTTGAGTGGCTGTGCAGAACCTCTGTTCCAGACACACTTTAAAAAATACTACTGGCTCTTCCTTATTTTCTGAAAGAAAGATGGCAGAGCAAGACAAGAAAGAGGTGCAAACCATGATAAAGTGCCCAATTTGTCCCTCCTCTCCTTCCTTCCATCTCTGTTTCTGAACAATTAGTTTAGATGTCTCCCAAGTCTTCCTTTGTGCAATCCATCTTTGGATACCTGAAAGGATATCTGCACAGGCTCTTGTCTGTCGCTGTGCATGTGCAGACCCCAATCTAAGCCTGGCAAATGTAGATTTCCACTGGGCAAGCTGTCACTTAGCATGGGACTTGGCTAGCATCAATATACTTGAAGTCTTCAGAGGGAGCAACATTATATTGCACTTATTAGCTCTTTGCCTTCCCAACTCTACTGCCAGCAGTGAAAATAATGAGCTCTGGGGTCTTCAGCCTAAGGACAGGCTTTCAGTGCACTAAGGTTTTTGTGCCTCTAAGTATCACCTTTTGGTAATGGAAGGAAAATCTGCCTTGAAAGTTTAATATGAAATAATTAAAAATAATATCATGTTAAACTTTTTTTTTTAAACTTGTCTTAATTTAATGTGTGTCTACAAACTGAGAACAGTACCCGCACCAATCTTATAAATTTTAATAAGCCAGAAACAGCTCTGAGGATATTCCATACTAATAATGACATTATGCAAAATAGCCACATACAAGGAAAATAATGTAAACTTTTGGGAACCATAACATTCTGTCTTTCCAGATCTATCCTGACATCTATATCATATTTTTAAAACGCTATAATTCCCTTGTACATGGCATCAGTCAGTTTTATGATCTATAAGGTAATTTAATTGGGCAGGTGTTCAAAGATTTTGTGTTACCATCATCAGCCATTTCTTCAGGTAATCATTGTTACTAGAGAAGATGAGAGGAAATAGATTTAAGTATCATGATCTTGACAAATTGGAGAAATGGTGAGAAAAAAATAGGCTGCAGTTCAACAAGCCTGAGAACAAACATTATATTCACATGAAAAAAAGAACAACACAAGACAGGAGAAATGCAAATAGATAGAAATTCTCAAGGGAAGGATCAAGAGATATATTATGAATACAGCCACATGGACCAAGGTCAACAGTCCAACAGTATCTGTTTCTGATGGTAAGCAATATTTCATGCTTAGGAAAAGACTACAAGAAACAGGAAGGAGAGAATGCCACCTCTCCTGATTCTCTTTCTACCTCTGGCACTTGGGATTAGAAGTTTAGTGGAGTGACATCTACAACATCATATTTTAGAATACCTAAGTGTAACTTCCAAGTTTTATTAAAAAAATCTCTGAACCTATTTGTGCTATCCAAATCATCCCGTGGCAAAAGGTTTTGCAGTTTAATTGTATACCTCATAAAACTTTCTTCCTTTTGTTTAACCTCCTGCCTATAATTTCATTGTGTGTCCTTTATCTTAAATTTTATGAAAAATAATATACCATAGTTTCTATACATGTTTTCCATGATTTTTATTTATTATTTTAAAAATAATTTTATAGATGTTAATTATGTCTTTAAAAATTTAAAGAAGGGTCCTACTCTATGCAATTGGTCCTCAGAGACCATCATATACCTCTGGAAATTCTTGACAATTCTTGTCACATTTCTAGTGTCTTCTAATTCTACTTTATCATTTTCTGATACCTGCTATGTGATTTCTATGTGGTGTCCAGAACTACACACAGCATCTGAGACATAAATGCACAAGGTTTTTTACAATGACATTTTTCTCCCCTTTTCCTTTCTTTATAGTTCCACATGTACTAATTGTTTTTATAACTGTAATTGAGTACTGGGTTTGCATTTTAAAGGAGTTGTTCATAGGATCTCCACAGTCTCATTTCTGAGCAATAAAATCTTATTGCAAGCTGCTGCTATACATACAGAATTACTATTACTTATCTTCATGAGACTTATTTTACATTTATTGTTTCCTCCTGAAACCTTTTCATGCTTTGTTATGAAAATCTACTTCAGCAATTTTCAGCCAGTTTATCTGTGACTAACATGAATGTGAGTGCTTGTACTGCACCCCATACATTAGCCCATGTCCGACTTAGAAGTGGATCTGTATACCTATATCAGTTGTTTTTCCTATGTGCAGAGCCACTTGCAATATAAGCAGGTACGTGGGCAGATGCCTGATTTGTGATTACCCAGCTGACACTTATGCACATAAATCAGGCATCCACAAATATCTGCATTTGCCTGTCACTGAAATTCTTGTCCGCAGTGAATTAAATGTCCTCCTAGTTAGAAACGTAACTTGCTGCTGAACAATCATTAGGTGTATGTAGTTCAATCCAAAAGTACCAAAATTGTGAGAAAAGTCAGTTATAATCTCTGCATGTTGGTGCTGTTGATGTTGACTTGTTTCCAGGAATTTAACAGATTTTTGTGGAATCAAGTCTATAAACTGATTAATGACAACACCAATATCATGGTCTGGACCTTGTATAGTTTTCAGAAAAGACTGAAATGGAAAAGAAAAAAAAGAAAAAAGCTTACAGGCAGTGCTTCTGAGTGTTCTTTGTGGACAGCTATGATTACCCTTTGTTCAGTTTTATATCACTACAGAGCCTTCACCCAAAATGTTAAAGGCAAACAGAAAACTGGGAAAATAATATTCAAAATGTAGTGTGCCCAATTAGGCATGAGTTAGCTGAATGCCTGACGGCACACCCAATTGACACATTAAATTTGTCATGGTTTCTTATTCAGTTTGGGTAATTGTGCATGTAAATGAACAGGTACTCACATAACCTGTAATTTCCGTAAGTAATTGACATATTTGCATGTGTAATTACTTTCTTTGTAACTGAAACTCGAATTTTGTCTATCTTAACGTTCATCAAGAGCAAGAGCTTTGGTCCTTTCAGCAGAAAATGAAGTTCAGTGATCCACTGACAAATTGAATTCACCTCAGAAAAGTGGGGAATTACCTCACCAACCTAGACTTTCCTAAATTGTTCTCTTTCTGATTTAGGAAGGAGGGGTATCAGACTGCATCAGCAGTGATACCTGACAAGATCCGAGATAAATACAAACAACAAGGTTCTGGATACAAAAGGATTATTCTTAGTAGCCACTAAGGCCCCAAAGGTTTTTTTTTTTTTAGAAAGAATAAAAATGGGAATAGTTGGTCAATCTATCAGAGCTTTCTAGGCTAAATACCATATATATTATATAGGCATCTATATATTAATGCAAAAACCTTAATCTTATTACTGTGAAATAACCAGCATGATAGAGATAGGATAACTCATGACTATAATATGAAGAAAAATTGGTATAGTGTGCTCGGGGAGGACAAATTAGGGAGAAACTAAAAAGTGTTGTCTTGCATGTAGAAGATAACATGCTTGGTAACTGAAAGTACAAGTATATCCCAAAAGTCTCTGGTTAATAGCTAAAGAGGGAATAAATGTTAATAGAGAAGAAACTAATAGGGAAGAAACACAGCAGGTATGTAGACAGATCTTCACAATTTGGCCTGAAAAACAAAGATGAAGCTTAATGGCGGGTATGAAAACCAGTCAAAACAGAAACAGGGTGAAATACTAGGTCTTTGAGACAGAATATGGTACATGGTGGACAATAAGCTGAACATGAATTATTAGGGTTGTGCATCTGTGAACGTTATGTCTGGGACATATCAGCAATGCAGTCCACAGGATTTCTGTTCCTCTCAGACCTGTCTTGATGAGTGACATTGCTGTGATGGTTACACTTTGAGAAAGGCATGAGAAAGTCCAGGAGAATCTCTGGAAAAGGTGGCCTTTGGGAAATATTGAAAAAAACATGGATCTGGATAAGACAGAGTAGAAAATATTTGAGACAATGTCATAGAATTCAGGCATATAGAAGTCAACAAATAATGAGAGGATAGACTGTTTTCCAAGCTTTTGGCAGATAAAGAAACAGTGATAGGCTTTGTTTTCATCAAGAAATTATCAGGTTGGACATTAAGAAACACTTCCTCCTTATGAGAGAAAGTGTCATTGTTGGTCATAGCTTTGCACTGTGTGAGCAGGTATCTGCAGTGGTTGTAAAATCCTAATTGCTGGAGATATTAAAAACAATTTAACCATATGTCTTTCATGAATGACACAAGGATAATTGAGCCTGCTGGAGTTGGGCTAACTGGTATTCTCAGGGTGGCTCCCAACTGTTCTTCGTATAATTCTGTTATTTTATGATTGTATTTAAAATTATGTATTCTTAATAATTGCATAATCTTTTTAAAAAATCAGAATTGAAAAATTTTAATGAGCCAACAGTATACAGTTTCACAGAAATCTACAGTCCCTCTTTGTCCTCTGGCCTCTTTATTTAGTGTCTGTTTCCAGAAAAAGAGTGGTTTAGTGGCTTAATATGCTTGTCCCTTTGGAAGGCCCCTGAGGAGAGTCTGGAGGTAATTTCAGTGTCCAAGAGAGAAACAGTCATGAAGGCTTTAGTCCTCTGAAAGTTGGTTAATCCAAGCAGTCAGAGCTGTCAGGGTTGGATAATCCTCAAGGTCTCTCAAGAGCAAAATAACTCTGACTTTCAGTCTATTTTTTTGTCATTTCTTATCCTTACTTCAAGCTCTGAGTGTTTCTGGGTGGTAACTGTGGGAATGGTGCTAGCCCTCAGACTCATATGCTGCACTTCTGATGGGATCCTTCTGACTCTGATCCAGACACTGGGAAGCTGCAAACAGGTAATGAGAAGGGAACGCAAGTCAGTATTCATACAGGCAGAGTGTTCCATCTTTTCTGAAATTTTTTATCCATAAAAGCCATGTTCAGTCTCAGGAAAAAATCTGGAAGAACACCAAAAGTTGAGGTTTTAATAAAATAGATATGGCATATTTTAATGTTTACTTGGTTTTATTTAATAATTTGGTTATTTTAAGGAAGATTTAATAAAAAAACGGTGAAGATCTATGCTTAAATTTTATAGACCTGGAAACACCTAGAAGTACACAGTAGCAAAACTTTAGAGTGGCAATCAGTGGGAAGTCCACCTTCCCCCATCTTCCTCTACCTTTTCCACACCAGAAATGACTGGGCTAAGTGGGCTGTGCTTGGGTTTGTGCTGTGTCTGCACCTGGATAGTGCAGACTGGGACAGATGAGCAGGGAAAATCTAAACCACATTTATAGTAATAAATGCAAGCCACTGGAAAGACCCTGAATTGAAGCTAGAAGGCAAGCTTGGTGCATATGAAGAAAAGAGACAAATCCTCCAGAACATGAAGGGTTTACTTGACTATGCCACTATTTCATGAAAGAGGAACATCAGCTTCTCAGATCAATACATACCACAAGGGCCTTGCATGAAACATGCAGGAAAAGTCAGGAAGCCAATGCTACTGTTAAGAATAAAAGTTTATATTCTCTCTGCTTGCAGTCTTGTGGGTATAATTCTGAATTCACTACCTCTGTCTCTGGTAAATAAGACTCTGCTTTGTCTTACAGCAAAGCCTGCCTGGTATTGGATGGTGAAAAGAGTCTGAGTGAAAGCAGGAAAGAGAGACTGGCTTCAACAGAGGCAGACAGTGAGCATGGGTTAAGGTGTGTTGGCAGCTTGGAGGCATCCATCTCCATTCAATTCCTGGCAACTTGCTTGAGCAGCTGGCATCCAGGCATCAGACATGGAGTGAAAATGAAGTCTATATTAGCAGCCTCTGAGTCTGCAGAAAGAGGTTTCTCTGGAAGTGATAAAGAGGAGCTCTGTCTCTGGAATTAGGTAGCAGTAAATGCCTGTCAGCCTGGTACATCACCTGGACTCCCAGAGCCACACCTGCTGACCACCATGTACCTGCATGGAGTGACCCTTTAGAAGGATGTGAACCAATGGAAATTAGTGGTGCTCTGCAGAGGTTTGCCTTATTGAAGGCTGGGGTGAGGTCAGATCAGGGAGGTGTCAGTGACCCCTGATCTCCCAGTGACAGCTGTGCAGCAGAACCTGGTACAAGCCAGGGTCCTGTACTGGAAGCTGGGCTGTGGCTGCTGCTTCCTTAGGGAGAGGGGAAGGGAGGATTACACATTCACCATTTATATAGAAAATTAAAAAGATCATTGGTCTTTGCAAATTCAGATTCAAAGTTATAGTCATATTATTCTAGCTGCTTTTTAAAACTTTAAGGATCCCTGCATTTTTAGATAATCAGGCATACATTCCCACAAGTGCTCTCTTCAAAATATGAAAAAAACCCCCAAACTGATGCTAAAAACTCAGTTTCATAATTTCTGTGAGAGAGTGATAGTTTTGTTTGGTATGTGAATGCTGCTGTATGACCTGTTTGCAGCTACTAGGATTTTTCCTTGCAAGTGCCTCTCTTACCTGGGCTAAAGTAATTACATTTGATTTTCCTTTCAGAATGTTGCAGAAGGACAAATATTCACAATGCAGTGGTTTCACAGTAGTCACATTTCAGTTCTACTTGCAGCAATCTTTATTGTTTAAGGAACAGCTACAGAACAAAATTGTTCTATGGCTTAAGAAAACACATGTAGATGCTGCGCTCCTTCTAATATTTTAACAAGCAGTTATTGCTATGAATTAAATTTACACTTTTGTCTTAATCTGTCATATATATCTATATGCCCATGGCCAAATCCTGGGTGAGGTTTCTTGTCAGTCAAAGAGAAGTAGCATATAATGAGACCTCTAAAATTTCTTAATAGTAGGCATCAAAAAGAAGTAGGCTGGGAAGCTGTAAGAGACGAGGAAAGAGGAATCTTGAAGTTGTCTCTAAAGGTGCTTTTACTTCGTTTTCTATGGAAGGATGTCAACAAGCATCTGTAGAAAATACAAAGAAATTAATACAGTTGGCTTAAAATGTAGAGCTTTTTTAATGAGAATTCTTCCAAGATAAAAGTGAAGTAAAGCAGATCTCCTATTTAAGGAAATATTTTATTTATGGGCAGCTGATAAGAATTTTTGTACATTGTATTACTTATGTAGCCATAGATGTGATGGTAAGAATTTGGAGCAAGATCTTCTGTCTTAATTTTGATGGACTCATGTTTCTATTAAAATGTTTCATTAACAAGATGGTTTTCTGAGGTCCTTTCTTCCCAATGTAATCAAAATTTAAGGTAAATGGAAAAGATCATTGACCTTTAAATTATGGCTAAGAAACATAGGTTCTCTCTTCCTCCAAATTGTTGGGATATTTCAGTTTCTAGAGCCTATAGTGATCATCTAATCCTTTTTGGTAAGAGGTTTCCTGCTGTTCTGAAGTAGTGCATTAGCAATGACAGAGCCAGCTAGTGGTGCAGGAGGTGTTGGTGAGGTTGATTAGAGAGAGTGAAGCCCTGGAACAGGGGAGCCTGTAAAACTTTTGCATCTCTATTGCTGGAGTGGTTAAAAAATAAGGCAGGTAAAAATCTGTTGGCAGTAATCTAGGCACAGTTTATCTCACCCTCTCAAGATTCCTTCCAGTTTAATATTCTGTTATTTATTGATTTTAACCACATATCTCAAACTATATTGTGTTTTCTTTCTTTTTGTTTGTTTAGTCTGTTTTTTTCTTTTGGTTTTGGGGGGCTTTTTAAATTTTAGTTTATTTTGTTTTAAGCTCCATCACCAGAACTGTGAGAACTCTAGCTGTCAATGAAGAACTTAAAGTAAGTTCCTTCCTTCAGAGAAAGGCTGGAATATTTGACTCTAAGATAGCCTGAGGACGCAACACAAGAAGGATTTAACAATAAAATTCCGTTCTCTGTGAACAGCAGAACTGGGGAACCCCACTTTCCCTTGGACTCTAGCACAGCATTTCTTGCTTCTCCACCATCATAATTCCAACTCTCTGCAAATAGTCTGTGTTCCCTACCATGATACCACCCATTTTCCTACAAGCCCTCCTCAGCTGGTCAGAATAGGAACTTCTTTTTCCCAACAGATCAAAAGTTGCTGATTTTCTCCAAGAACCCTATTTGCTAAACCTATTTCTTTATAATGGTGTTTGGGCATCACCAGTTGATCCAAAGCTGTGGACATGGTGACTGCTGGCTGCTGCTGCTGTGGGGCAAGGAAGAGAAGTGCCAACCTGCCCCTGCCTTTCCACCCCCTGGTGCACCACTGGCACTCCACCTGACTGATAACTTTCCCTGCACTTGCAGGAACTTGGGGAGACCCCAGCACCTCTGTCAAAATGGGATTACTGATAGTTAATGCATAATAGTGAATCTTGGAGATTGATGGACAGATAAAATGATGAAGTCACAATTAAATTAGATAAAATTTATCTTTACAGTTTTAAAGATATTGCAGGTTTGGAAATCTGGCTCTTGGCTTTTGAACCACTGGAATTTTCAGGTCTGAACCAAATGTGCCTTGTAATAAACGACTCTACAATCTAGCATCTTGCAAGCCTTGTCACTAGCTTCTCTAAATTAGTGTCTTTCTTTGCCAGGAATGTAATTCCACTCTTTAATTTTAACCTCAATGATATGAAATTGTTCTGGTAAACTAATATATCTTTTGCTGGAATCGGGAAAACTACAACTGATTCCAAGTCACATAAAATAAATTATCTCAGAGCTGATAAAAGATGTCCTGAAGGTCTGATTCAGAATTTAATCACCATTGGGCTGGATCTACTCATATCAGAGGATGTTTTGGAAATATGCTCATATGTGTTTACACCACCTGCTTGCAGGAAAGGGCAAAGCAAACTGATACTGGTTCTTGTTAGAATTAATTTGTTTTGTCAGCTGATGTGGATTTTCTTATTAAAGAATTTAAATTATTTTCCATCGGACATAGTGATTTTTAACTTAAATATCATGCTTGGAATTTAATAACGCGACTGTAGTTTAATAAGATTAGAGACTTTAAAAATATTTTGTATGTATAATATTGCTTTTGATAACTATATGGACAAAAAAAACTCTATTATCATGAAAAAACATACATGAAATATTAATTTCCAATATGATCTTAAATAAATGTTTTGAAATGATGACTTTAAAGACCCAGAAACAATGCTCAGAAAATTATTCAGAAATAATAATGCTGAAACACACTCATTCAGATATCTTTTTTTTTATTTCCCCACCATGATTTAATATGACAGGAAAGAAACCCTAAAGACTGCAAAGCAGCAGGAGTTCATGACTGCTATGTTCATCTAACCTAATCCAGTTAAAAGGACAGGTCTGAAAATCATAATTCTAAGACCTAAAATTGGAGGATTTTCATACATTTGTTGGTGGTCTGTTGTTCTTTTTTGGTTGCAGATATAAAGTAGGAAATAGACATGAAACAGACCTGTCATCAAAGGCCAGCCCGAAAATCATATTTGAAGAATGAGTGCAATGAAAATAACATTTCTTCAATGCTCTGCTTTTTCTGTAGTTAAACCAGCAGTAAGTGATAGTGGCTTTGACTGCTGTACACTTATCCCTAAGCTTATCTTGACTTTATATTCCCAGCAGATCAGAAAAAAATCTTCAATTCTAATTCATAGTGGGGTTGGGATTTACTACCACCATATTCTCTGTCACTTTGTTTTGGACTGGAGAAGTAGAAAGAGTCCTGACATAGACAAGATGCCATGGTTGAACAGTGTTGCTGTACAGGTTCCTCAGCAGGTCTTCTAGGACGTTTGGTAATGTGGACAGACAAGGTCAGTTCTTTTTTACATATTGTCTCCTTTCAGTTCTACAGTAGAAAATGTATTTCTCCCCTGGGGACAGAGGTGTGGGGTGTCCAGGGAAGTTGTGCCAGCTCTGGTCTAGGAGTTTCCAGCCCCGAGAGGGCATAGCCCTGAGCAGCCCCCTCTGACCTCAGTGCTGAGCACACTCTAGTAGGGCTGGAGCAGGGACATCCCAAGATCCCATCCAAACCAAACTGGCATTAGTTTCCTAAGCAATTGAACTGCAGTTTAAGGTGATTCTCACAATCATCTTACTCAGATGTAAGATATGATACTCAGAAAAAAACCCAAAACACCATTTATACCTGAAAATTCCAGTTAGAGTATTTACCAGAATCGCTTTTGTACCAGCACTTTCAATAATGGAAAAATGTGTCCTGGGCAGAAGCAGAGGTAAGGGGTCTGCCTGGGCTAGAAAGTATAGACTTGCTCAGCAGACAATGGAGAAAACTCCAATTCACCCCTTTCAGATGCTTGTTTTATAAGTTATACCTGTTTCCTTTGACAATGCTGACAAGTTCTCCATTTGTGAGAAATGGATCCTGTGGTGACTTGCAGCAAACACAGACATTTAGTCAGGTGAATCTGTTGTAATGCAGGGAATCCTTACAAGTATAAGACAGTGATGGACTTGGAAGGAAAGATGAAGCGATATTTCTTTGGATGTTCAGGGATGATTTATTCCTCCAGCTGCATGGCTGGAGTTCCCAGGCAGACCCCAGTCATGGGACCCTGCTCTCTTCCTCTGGGCCCCGGGCCCCAAACCAACCAAGCAGGAACAGGTGTGGGGCACACGTGACATGGGGACAGGGACAGACCCATACCCTGCAGGGTCCTTCCCCAGGGATTTTAGGGGAGAGGCACCTCCACATGAATCTTCTCTTCTAGCCTTCTCCACTTGGTGGCTCGTGAATGACTTTGCAAATTCAAATTCACCTGCATAGAACACAAGTTGTCTTTAAAGCCTGACTGTTACTGTAAGTCATGGAGGTGTTCTTTGAAATATATTCGCATGGCCTGCCAGCAATGATTTTCTCCACTGCAGAAAAGTCTATGCAGATTAAGGAATTTTCTCTCACAAAGGGCTTGCAGAAAGATTTCCAGCAATTTATCTATCCCTTTCATAAGGAAATGGGTCAAATAAAACTCATATATTTGAAAGAGAGTCAGGTTTTTAGGGACAGCTTGCACTTATTGATATCTGTGTGTTCAGCACTTCACATTTGAAGACACAGGGAGAAGCAAAATGACAGGCATGGCTAACCTGGTCTCAGTGCAGAATTTTTAAAGACTCTCTTCTTCTGTCTCATTTTTCTCTGCAGCTATAAAATGATGGGTACTTAAAAAAAAATTTTTGGCATGGGTCTTCTGATTTTGCTTCACCATATCAACATATTGTATACGAACAGGTGTGTCAATATTGTGAGGAAAGTCATAGATTACAGAAAAGGATTTTTGTATCTGTATATTTATTTTTTTTCATCACAGTAACATAGGATTGTTTTATCAGATCAAAACAATGGCTCATCACACCCTACAGCCTGCCTCTTGCCACAGCTTATGTCTAAGGGTTTTTAAAAAACAAGGAAAAAATCCATAATGCACCAGGGCTGTTGAGCAGCTCTGGATCTGAGTTGGATAGAGACAAGATTTCTGACTGACCTCTTTACAAGATGTGTTTCTACATGTACAAGTATATTATCTGTTACTTCAGAGGCACAATTGCTATAGATTTGTAATTCACCTTTTTATATAAATAAGTCCATGATATTTGATGCAATGTAAGGCACTTAAAAAATAATCCACAAATCAATATGAATCTGCAAGTTTTAATTAAGCACTAATGAGAAAGACCAGGAGTCATGATGCTTTTGCATATAGAGTAAGACAGAAATAGAAAATACTTTAATTATTATATTGCTCCTTTCTTTCAAAAACATCTCATAATTTTTATCTCTGTTTCTCTGATACTTGGTCAGGGTCTTCTGTTTACATCTAAGATCATAGCAGTTTGCTGAATCAAAATAACACCTCTGCTGAAGGGGATATGAATGCGTTACTGTTATGCTTCTGACCTTTTACCAAGAACAAAAATACATACTTAAAGACAAAGAACTGGGTGTAACATCAGGGTTTCTTTTGTAAAGTTTCCAGTTTGCTGAAGATTAAAATTTTAATTACTATTAGACTGTGGAATAAATTTTGATGTGCAGATGGAAGGTATCACCTTAACAGGCCTGTTTCTGTAGAAGCTGCAGCTACCATACTGCAAATGGATAGCTGATTAATCAGGGAGCTGGCTGGAAAGCTGTGTTTAGTTCTGTTTCCAGATCTCCTATAGACTTTCATGACCTCGGGAAAATCACCCTTGCAAAGCCATTGAAAGAACATCTGCCGTTTTATGTGTTTCACAACTCCTGTGCAATGAGTAAGAAACCATATAGATCATCTTTGTATGACCTTGCTGATGATTTACTGTGGTAGGAACTTAATTCAACACAGAGCAGGACCAGGGCTGGAATTTAGTCTGACTGCCTCACAGGGCAGTTATGGTTTAGGACGAAGCTCTGCAGGTGGTCTGGTATTACCTCCTGCACAGATCTGAACTGTTATCCAAATTATATCATTTTGCTCAGGAGCTATCCAGTGAAAGTTTGAAAATCTCTGAGGATGCATCTTACACCACATCTCTAGGTGCCTGTTCTGATGCTTACCATGCTGATGGTGGTTTTCTTCTTTTCCCTCAATGGAAACTGTGACCATTGGGAGAATAACCTGTTGTAAAGTGTTTTGAACAATGACAGTGTGTCCCAGCTAAACCATCTGTAGTTATTCCTATTGGAGCCCTCAGAGAGAGACGAGGCTGGAATTACCCTCACCAGCTTAACCTGGCTATCCACCTTCAGCTGTAGCAGATCAGCTCCTGGAGGGTTTTTAAGCCCAGTCAGAGGGTTCAGAGAGAAAGGACAGATTTGCATCTGCTCTCTGTCCTTTGTTGTCTGGTTGTTTGAATTTCCTGGACTAATTTGGCTGCTGATCACTGGAGGGGTGTTGCTTTTAGCATCTTGACTCTGCTTGCCTGGATCTGGAGCTTCAAGGACTGAAAGGTAAATTGTGCTAAATTGAAAAGGAATTGGGAAAGAAGAAGCTGGGAAACTAAGTACCAAGACAGCAATGAATAGATAAAAAAGAACTGTGCTGTGTGGGACTAAAACCAATCTTGTTTTCTGCAAAGTGCATGCAGAGCTCTTGGACAAAGTAGAGGGATTAATCAAGCAAGGTGTAATCTTATGCACTGCAGTTGCAAAATGTGTATGTGCTCTATTATGGACAAGTTAGTAAAATGTAGAAGTACTGTGTTAAGTAAGTAAAGTGTGTATGTACTCTGTTAGGTAAAAATAGATTAAAGTGTATAAGTAGTGAGTTGTGTTTAAGGAAGTGAACTGTATAGGTTATATGTAAGTATATAAATGTAGGTAAAATGTGTAAGTGTAATATAAGTAAGCAAGATACACAAAAGAGGTGATAAGTAGGTATTAAGTAAAAATTGGAAGATGTGTGTGTTCCCATAGGATGCCCAAAGAGGTGATGTATATTTTAGAGAGTTTTAAAGCTTCTGTGTGATCACAATGATTTGTTGTACAGAAGTGCCGATTTCCTGCAATAACCATTTTCCCCAGTCCCCTTACTATACACCTGTTAATGCAGCACAGCATACTGTTAGCCTTTCTCATTGTAAGGATGCACTGCTGCCTCACATTTAACTTGTTTTCTAACATATATTTTCTGCAGCCAGCCAGTTGTTAGCCTCTACTGTTGCACTTCCTTTTCTGTCCTAAGGCATTAAAAATTATCTTTGTTGAAATTTGAATCTTTGATTGTTGAGGTACCTCTACCCCGAGGTCCCAGGGGGAGGGACCCTGGAGTGTAAGAGTCTGTCCCTGTCCCATGTCACATTTGGCCTGTGCCTGTCTTCTGATTGATTGTTGGGGGCTCCTGGGCTTGGGAAGAAGAGGGTAGTCTCGTGATTGTGAGGTGAGTCGGCCAGGGGACCTCAGCCATCATGGGGCAGGATGGGAAATAAACATCCATCAACATCTATAGACATATCGCTTCATATTTCCTTCCTATTCATCTTGCTGAAAGCTCTTGTTGCAAGTTCTCCCCATTACAACATTTGATCCCAACTTTGAGCTAGATTTCAGTCCACCAAGTGACTCATCCATCTTGTAGTCTAGCCATCTCTGGTTATTCGTAGCTTGTACACTGTTTAATTTCTGTGGTATGCTTGCCTCTTTATACCTTGGAATATCTTAATCCATTTACAAATAGCCTAAATATTCCTCAGCTGTGCAGCTCCACTTAAGCCAGTGCCAGCTGTTAGCTACTCACTCACCAGAAGCAGAGAAAGAAATGTTTGCTCAGACCCATCTATGATCTTAGAGTCGTTTATTCCCTCTGTCCTGAGAGACAGAGTGCTGACTGGGCAACCGGCAGGGCTAAGAGGGTAAGGCTTTGTGTCCCGTTGGCTCTGTCACAGACAGGGGGGAAAGGGGATACCAGGGTGGAGCTGGGATAAACAACCAACCACATCAGAGCCCGGGCTGCTGGAACATTGGACGCATTAGACAAAGGGTTATCTCAGAGTCACATGGCAGGGACCCAGCTGGAAGTGTGGGAGGGCCCAGGGGGCATCCACTGCAACAGTCATCCAGTCCGTATCCCTAGATTTTATAGTGATTATTTTTAATTAGTTTTTCTATATTCCTAGTTCCATTGCTATAACTTAAGATTTTGCTGTCTGAATGAATGACAGCAAAAACACACAGGGAAAGAAAGTTTTCCATTTTCATTTAGCAATGAAGAGGACTTCTTTTGGTGTATGAATATGCTATCAAGCAGAAGCTGTTCTGGACAACATCTATAGCAAAAATATTGTAATGTTTTTATAGGGAGAGAGAAATACTGAGTCGGGCTGACTGGGTATTAAATAGTGCCCACCTCACCCAGTGCCAGAAATCACTAGCAAGGATGTTTGAGAAGATGAGAGATGAGTGCTGTGCATCTGCACAGGAGGTCTGGTTCTGACTACTCCAGCTATGAAGATCCTGGCATGTCCTAAAGGCAGCAGAATGATTATTTCACAAGTTACAAGTGGATGCCAAAGATTAAATGTCCCATCCATCTCATTCACTGTTCATTTGCTGCCTTCCCTCCCTCTAGGACAGTTATCATTTTGTGCAGGTTACTAATTGGACATTAAATCTCCAGAGGGATAATCCTAGTAGGAGTCAGCACATTCAATTTCCCTGAAGCAGGAATACTGAAAACTTTGACATGCAGTTCCTTAAATTTTTTTCCTGTTAAATTAAAATTCTATTAAACATATTTATTTGATTCCTATTGCTATTTATCCTGCTTTCTCTGGAGTAAAGTATTTACTGGAGTTAAATATTAATGTTATCAATTAAATCAATAAAGGTTATTGATCAAATTTTCAGTGTTATTCCTACTATATATTTAATTCTGTAAGAGTTCTGACCTCAAGAATAAGTCAAATTTAAGAGCAGTGGGCCTGTTCACACTAAATGAAAATTAAGTACTTGATTTAAAGGAATGATTTCAACACTACATGCACAATTTTTGACCATATTTCTATTCCTCCATAATGGAAAAAGATTTTGTTTGGAGAGAACAATGAAGTACTTTTTCCCCTTATGATGGGAAGAACTTTAAAGACTCATGTTATCAGAGAGAAACAGAATATATAAAAGCACAGATGCCTGAAGGAAGAGGCCAAAGGAAACAACCATTAAGTAATTGGATTAACCTCTATTTGGCCCTTTTCAGATGAGTGAGATTTATTTGGATAACGTGCTGTTTGCTTTCTTCCAGGTTTACACACAATGTAGCAGCCATTCTCAAAGACTGAAAAAGAAATTGAAGCATGCATGACAGTAAAAGTCCCTGTCTGGGTAATAAAAGAATGCATCTTTCAGTTACCTGAAATCTGGAACACAATTGTTCCAGTAGCCATAACCTGAATAATACACAGATGGAGACATTTTTTTCACATACAAGGTCTTTCTAAATTGCAGCTGCAAGGACAACCTAAGGAGGAAATGAGGGCTTCTCTCGTTTTACTTGAAAATTGATTTAAGAATTTTAAAAAAATCTATTTTAAATTAGAATAAAGTTTCAAAATCTAAGACTTTGCAAATTAGAAGTCCAAAGTGTCTTTGATTCAAATAAATTATATTTTACATTAATCTCTTATGAATTTTCACCAAGAGCTAAAAGAATTGATTGTGCCTAGATCAACTATATTAAGTCTAATTTAAAAACAAAGTTATTTCAAAGCATAAACACATGATAGTTAAACAAAACAGTTAAAATGGAAAATTTTGAAAGTTAAAACCCAAATCTTTCCTTTTAATATCTTAGCTTTCTCTACAGATATGTAATTGAAAAATGCTCAAACAAATATATACATTTTACAGCATCTGTAGGAGCTGTTTGTTTTTCTCAGAGCCTCCATCCTAATTTATCTAGTTTCTGTGTATTTTGCTTGAGAAGAATTTCAGCAAGGACACAGTGAATTTTCCATTTCTGTGGATGAGGTGTTATCAGCATTTTCTTTGTCTTCTATGAACATGGGTCTGGTGTGATAGTGGTGTGGCCTGTGACCTTCAGCTGTATCCCTGCAAAACACCCAACCCAGCCGCAGCAACTGCATCTATTAGTGAGATAAGGATGGGTTTGGGGCCAAGGCATGGCTGGCTGATGTTTGATTTGAAAGGGATCAAAGTGCTGCCCATGGGAAACAGAAGGGACAGACAGCAGAGAGAATATTGGGACTTTTGACTCCAAGAGGCAAATAGGAATGAGGGTAGTTCACTGTTAATATTAGAAAATTAGAGAGCCTTTCTAGAGGATGAGATCTAGTTTCTCTTCTTGTCCTTCACTTTCATTTAGTTGTGTAGTTGGGCTTAGTTCTTTAGTCACACATTTAATATCTATTACTTTTAGCTCAGACTTTGCAGTGATTTTTAATATGCAACTGTCTGGAGACTGAAATTATAACAGAACTCAAGTCTGTGCTCACTCAGAGCACATCTTTCTGGGATGCACACACTAATGTTTCTGTATTTGTACTCTCCACATAGTAGGACCTAATACAATTTTGCTTAATTTGTTGGCATTGGACCAGCTTTTTTTAAAGCATCTTCTGTTTCCTCAGGCCAGTTTTGCTGTGGTCAGAAGGACATGTGTTCCACCCCTTGCCTCTCGACAGCCCCATTGCCCATAGAAGGCTCTGCACTCAGCAGCCTGCCTGACAGGGTCCTGGCTTACAGAGGTCGGTGAGATGATGGACATGTTAAATGAAGCACAACCTCTCTTCCATGCTGAATAGCCACCTAATGCACTTTTACATGTTTCTACAAACTCCTGGAGGACAGTTGTAATCTCAGGATCTTTGAAATAATGTCAGGAATTTGCCCAAACATTTTGTCTGAGCATTGAGAGTCAGAATTTATACAAAATTGTGACAGATAGTATCATGGTAATTACTGTGTTGATATCATGGTCATGACGCCAACATAAAATCCTTTTCATAAACCTATTAAACTTGATATTAAAAGCAGTTAGTGTTCTGTTGTTTTTTTTTGTTTTTTTGGTTTTTTTTTTTCTCTGACAATATAATATCTGGAAGGACTGGTACAGAATCCTTATTCTAATGCTGTCTAAGTGATAGTGCCTTTTTTTGGTTTCCACTACATGTTGGCAGTTTTCTAAGTGGTTGTCCTCCTCAAGATTTCTTGAAATTTTCTTCAGAAGCTTGTGTGTTTAATAGTGTAAGAAAATTTGTACATTACTTTTTTTTATATCTTTTACAGTCCCATCCTCTTAATTGAGAAAATGTTCATTTCATCACATAAAATACTTTTAATGAAACTGGTGTATTTTTCTCAGCTAAAAGCTTTCTGCTCAAGTTGCCTGGGTTAGAATTTCCATGAGAAGGTGTATTTATGGATCTAAAAGGTTATAAAATATATAGAAGCTCAGGTTTCCTTTGTGCTCTCACAGGTTTAGGCATAACACTGAGCAAAGTCAGTGAAATATGATAATATTTTTCCATTCTGCAGCTTTTTTTGGTAACATTTCATCACCAGAAACTGTTGCTGTTTCTGATTTTACACTGAAGACCCAATGCTGGACTAACTATAGGGTCTTCAAGGAACACAGAATGCAAACCAGACGAAAAGCATTGTTAGAAGCTAAGTTCAAGATTTACAACTCATTTCCCTCAATTATTGTGCAGAATTTCAGCTCAGAAGAAACAAGACAGTAAAAATGTAATTAAAATGCCATAAATCTTACAAATGGTGCAGTTTCAGACAAAAGGATTTCCTATCACAAAATCACTGATAAGCCTGAAGGAAATTGTATGGATGTATGTGATCCCCTCCTTTTGTTAGAAATGCGGAGCAAGATCTGAGCTTAAATTGTAGGGAACATTCTTATCTATGTGTTTATGTAACTACCAGTAGGAAAAACATATAAAGGCTCTATTAAACAACCTTGTTTCTATTGTTCATGTTCTCTGCATGGAAGTGCTTTGATATAAGACCAACAACAGAGAGATCTCTGTCTCTCCAGTGGTTTCTTGCTGTGGGTCTGATGCATTAGGGAGTGAAAACATGGAGTTTTAGATAAATATCAACAAACAGATTTTTATAAGTTTGGGGATTTTACCAGAGCCTTTGCCCCAAAGGACCTTAGAAATATGCTCACCATACAATTTTTGCCCAGCAGAACCAAGAACTGGTAGTTTTTATTTAGAGCCTTGTGCATCACCTGTTGCCTGGATGCCAATTTTATCATTTTGCTTTTCATCCTCTTTCATGTTTTAATCTGGAATAGGAATTACTGATGCATGAAGAGACTGAACTGATCACTTGGCAGGAAAGAAACATCATTCTCTTTTTCACTCTTTCCTGCCCTGTGGGTTCATTTTCCTTCCAGAGTGCTGCTACTGACATATACCTATGCTTCCCTTGAGCTAAAGGTATCTTATTTCTATCTAAATATGAAATATCTGGAAGGTACAGAATAATCTGCTGTCCTCAGCCTTGACACTAGAGGCAATGGGTCATTTCACCTGTTTCTGCCTTTGCTATGACTAACATAGTAAAGCAAGTCTCCACAAGAAACAAAGGAGCTGGAGGTTAGGAGTTGATAGCTTAATGCCAGGAAGCAGCACTGAATTGTCTGACTGTGGAAGGATTTATAGGGAATGTATGAGTTTTCATGAGGAAAGTGGAAAGAGTATTTTTTCTGGTAATGTCATATGTATAACATTTTGGGAGAGAATAAAACAGAGCAAGGTCCTTACTAAAACCCTGAGAGTGTCTCACTGGTGTAAATTTGATTTTTTTATCTCTGTCACCAGAAAAGCAAAAAATCTCTGTTCAGCATTCATGGTGTCCCCATCTCTCCACTGTTTCGATGGATGTTTTTCACAATGTAGCCAGGATATTGCTTGTTGAATTATTTATTTTTCAACAGAGGGCATGAAGTCACAGTGACCTCAGTTTTCTTTTGTGAAAGGCTCTTAACAAATAACTACTTTGAAAGTCAATGCAACACATAGGTGAGATGCCCTAGATATGTTTAATTATTTAAGTTAACTTTCAACCTCTTTTCTTAGCAGTCTTAGCAATTTTAACGTGTGCTTTTAAGGGAGACTGTTACAAGTGTAGTCTCTTTTTGCTCTGAATAAAGTGCTGTTTTCTCTCATTTTGAATTTTTTTTTTCTAGTTTCAGGACATTGAAAATGACAGGCTCATATCTTAGAGAACTCAGATTGGGCTTGGATTTAATTATAGCTAATGACTGAATAATACATGTTAGGAAAGATGTTGTGAAAACCTACAAAGGAGAAATTGACGTGAAATATGTGACCAGGGTGAATAAAACTGCTTTTCTAGTGGTTTATGTCAATGATCAAATTCCTCTGCCCCCAGGAACTGAATTCTAAATCACATGAAAAAATTTGGGTGACTTTTCAGCAAACAATAGATAAGTTTTAATAGAGCAGGCAATGTGTTCTGGGACAGTTGTTATTTACTCTCATAATTTTAAATCTGAAGCAAAGTCATATTTCAGTTAGATCAGTTAATATTTCAGATAAAGAGCAGATGATGTTGTTAGGAGAAACAATGTCAAAATAAGAAGCCAAAAGTGTAACATTTACTTTATAATTTGCTTTTTCAGCTGTGGGGAGCTACATCAGTATTTTTTGCCTAGATAGATTCTTTTGTGTATGTTTGCATAGCTGCATCATACGGATAACCAGTCCCTTAAACATCAGTCTTCATTCTCATGCATTTTTCATTTTGGAATTACTAGATATCAGCTCATAGTCCCTCTGTGAGCAACCTTCTAGTCTGTAGTCATTGGTATAATTCCTGCCTGTTACTCCAGTCTTGAGGAAAAGTTAGTTCTTTCCTATCACCCCTGAGTTGATAATGTTATTCTTTATCAAGCCTTATAAAAGTTGCATTATTACAGCCCTAGTTATTTTGTCCTCAAAAACGTTCTTTGCCAATTAGATCAGTTTTGCTGAAGAACCTTTTTCTGAACCATCATTTCTCTAAATGTGTTCTGCAGCTTGACATATTGATTTCCAATCCGTTACAAAGGGATCTTTTTCGCACATCAGAAGAAACAATAGTTTCATTTTATGTTTCATCAAAGTTCTTTCTACTAGAAAATTTGTAAGGGAGAAATTCAAGCCCTCCTAGCACTGAAGGGATGAGACATAAAATCAAGTAAATATCTTTCCTGTTTGGATAAATTTTTTATGGATTTTAATACACCACATGTTGAAACAATTGCACAATCCCAGGAAAAACATTAACATTCAGTCACTCATAGCTAGGACGTAAAATTTAAATTTACAGAGTGATTTATTCTAACATGTAATAAGCAGAAATACCAGAGAGGAAATGAGAAACCAATATGGTAAAGTTACAAGCAGCATAATATTTGAGAATTTTAGGAGACATCATGTTGCATAAACACTTTTCTACTACATATAAAATATTATATACTATACAGGATTTTTATAAAAGGTAGCAATTATATCTCACAGCTAGGAGTCATTTCACTGGATATAAATTTAAGAAAAGTAGCCTTTTGAGTACACAGACTTTTGTGCCTTAGTCCTGCATTTTGAGATTTTCCTGGGGACAACTGCACAATGCTTTTGGATTGCAAAGAAAAAATTGTTTGTTTACAGAAATTATAAAGGAGACTTCTTTCCATTCCAAGTGGAACAGCTGGAAAAATTAAGCAAAGATGAATTTGTGAATATTTACCTGAATTTGACTGATAGGGACAAACCAATAAAGACATGAGAATGGGGAATTGTACTTTATTGTTACTTTATTGTTAGCTACGATAGTTATCCTTTAAATGAGTCATTTTGTTCCTATATTTCATGGTATTGGATTTGAGGGTTTGTTTTGGTTTTGGGTTTTTTTTTAATCCAAGGAGGCTATCTTGCTGTTTCTAGAGGTTTAAGAAAAAGAGAAGAAGAATCAAAGAGAGCTATTACAGTCCCAAACGCTGATATTTTCAACCTCAGAAAAATTACTGTGCCATAAATCTGTTTCATTAACATGTTCAAATATTTTCATTCCCCACCAAGTAATAATGACTTAAACACCAAATGATGTCTAATCAACAGCCCTTCTGATTTTCACTAACTAGCTCCCACAAAGCATGATGACAAATTACTTCTTCTGAAATCAATTTCTTCATACTTTAGAAACTTCTGCTCTAGTGATAGAAAATTGTACTTCAATAGGCAATAATACCACTTCTTTTGACATTATTTCTGACATTCCACAGATAGAAAAGAATTGCTTATTCAGGCAAATACTATGCCTCTGATACTGATTGCATAGTACCAATATAATTCAGCACCTGTAGATGTTTTATCTAATTTCACCTTTATATGGGGTTGTAAAAGTAATTAGTAATTGGACTAAAGTCAGTGGAATTTTTCTAAAATGACTATAAGTGTTTATATTTGGAGAACATTGGTCTGTAAATTATGAGATATAGAAACCTTCTTTCTCCAGTTATTTCAGTGAGGTTATTCCACTTCCATGTTAGCAAAAGTCAATTTAACAAGCCTGTAGCAGTCATACCTAAAATTTGTATTATTACAAGTATTTTTTTGTTATTCTAGAATAATTTTCTTAAATTTAACTTGAAGATTGCCTTTATTTTTTCAGTCTAACCATTTATTTTGTTACAGACTCCATGAATATTTTTTCTTCAGTTGGATTTAAATTCAATTCAGCATGGAGCATTTTCAAAATCAAAGTTCCTTGAAGAGAAAGTGAAATAAGTAGTCTCTTCCATAGAAGCTGTTAGTTTGCCACTCTTTACTAAATAAGGTGCAGGAGAATCAGTAGAAGAAATAAGGGAAATGAAATATTATTAAAAAGCACCCATCAAGAGTAATTATCATAAGAAAATATCTGAGATGAAAGGCTTCTTTGACAAATAGCAGATTTGGCTTGGTTTTCATAAATTAGAGGGCTGTAATTTATTTGTCATTAATTGATCAAATAAAAAGAAAGGGAATGTGGAATGAATGTATGCATTTAAAAATTGGAAAATTATCAAATTACTAAAATAAATGGTAGCATATCAAAGCATAAGGCATTTCCACTTCAATAATGTGCAGGAAAGCAGAGGTCACCCTCCTTAAAGAATTTTTAAAATTTAAACCATTCTGATGGGAAACTTGCTATGTCATAGCTCAAGCCAAGTGATTTCTGAATTTTACCTGGTATTGCATTACGATTTTTGATAAAATATTATCATCCAAAGAGAGCTATACATAGTAGACAGCAATGTGAAAACAATGAGGTAATAACAATATGCTGTCAAAATTTTCCAGTTTTGTACAGAAATATTCCTAAACCATAAATCTGTAATTTCTATAGACAGAGATTAGCTACCAGAAAGCCTTCCATGAAGAAAAGTTGTATGAGCATTCTTTTGAGGTCAGTTTCTTAAGGAAATGAGCTGATCAGACTTTATGACTGCCCATATAGGCCAATTTCACAAAGTTTTTCATCGGACTTTAGTCTTAAATTGACTTTCTTTCTGCAAATGTAGCATGAAGTCATCCCCAGGTGGAAGAGAAGTGACCTTATTGGCGCTTCTCTTGGTGGCAAAACATGTGGAGATGGAAACAGCAGTAAGCCATCCAAGTAGTGGTGCACTTCAGAATGCCTTCAACAGGCAGTGTCTTGAGCTCCTCTTAATTTGCTGGGAAAATGAAGAGGGTACCATGGAGTTAGGTCAAAGGCAAGAGCTCATGACACTGTGGGAATAGGTCATAAGGATTTGGCAGTCATCTGAGATAAGGAAAATTAAAAGAGTATGAAGGGCAACTACTGCCATGGAAGGAAATGGGAGATAAATTAATTCAGTTTCTGCCAAGCAACACAAATTTTTGTCTCCTTTGTTTATTTGTTCATTGTACATTACTAGTGCTGGTCTCCATTTTGATCTTAAACAAGGAATGGAAAGGTGTAGGGTCTGACAAGCCCCTGTCCTGGCAGGAAGCTCTTGTTTAGATAAAGGGAACTGCACAATCTCCAGATGTGGGGTCTGACAAGCCCCTGCCCTGGCAGGGAGGCCTGGAGATAAGGAGGCTGCACAATCTCCCTGCAGGCCCCTCTTGGGGAAAGGGCAAGCTTTTTAGGTTACGGTGAGAGAAGACAGACCCATGATCCTCTAGGAAACTGTATGTAAAATACCCTAATACCCATTGGTTTCTCACCCTTTCCACCCACCTCTGTATCCCCATAAAAGAGACCCCTCTGCCCCGAGTCGGGGGAGGATCCGTCTCTGGTCACCCCTTCGTGGAAGATGCAAGAATAAAGCTGCTTCTGCGGAACCACCAGCAGGACCTCTCCTCTCTATCCGGGCCTGGCCATGGGGGTTTGCCTTGCAGAGCAGAGCTGAAATCACTCCCTGAATCACTAAGAGCTGATGGCTGCTGAGCCAGGCACCTCCGCAGGCAGCCCCGGCCGATGGCTGAGAGAAGCCACGACCCCCTGGGAGACGGTTCCTCACGGGATCACCTCTCCGGGCCGGCCACGGCTTCTTGGGTCTGAGCCTCAGACCCCAGCCAGCACCGGCCGGGCGACCCCCAGCCTTATTACTTTAGAAAGGTAACTTTCTATTCCTTGTTTTCTCTTATGTGTAATTATACTAACTTTCTGTATTTTGGACAAGCACACAGTTTTTAAAAAATAATTTTGTTATTAATCTTCTGAAGATCATGACTTCAGGTGAGTCTATTTAAAATAGGGCAGTATGCAAAGCTAATTTTGGCAAGGATGTATCATGAAAATTTTATACAGAGAGAATTAGTTCCTTTAATGTGTTGCTGAACTAATGAAAAAGAAAGTCTGATGACAAAAGTGTTTTGGAGAGTCTTGGCAATGGTGGAGAATGGTAAGCCATTTTAAGAGAGAAAAAATATACAGTACAAGAGGTTTAGAAATGGAGAAGAGTATGATTGGTAGTGGATTGAGTGAATTATTGCATGGTATATATCAGATATCAAATGTCGATGTGAAACCTAGAATGTTCCAAAATCATGTGAGTAGTCACACTGATGAATCATTGCTATTACTTTTAGAAAGAACTGGCTTAAACTTTTGGGTATTTTGATAGTGGTTCTTCACTCATCTACTTCTGTTTTGCAAATCACAGGAGTCATGTGTTTCAGACAGTTATTTGCAGAATTTGTGTTGATTGTTCTTTGGGAATAAATCAGGAACTTAATATAGGTATCTAAGTTAGCCTAGTCTACCTCTCTAATCCATGGGGAATGATAAGCACTTTTAGATTCAGAGCAATCAGAATCAGCTTCTATCTTCACTGGCCATATTAAATGTTTATACATTAATGGAATAGACATACCCCATTAAGGATATATCTGGTGGGAAGCAGTCACTGTAGTGTGGTAACTTATCTGTTGATACATTAGAATATAATGAGAGGAAAAGTGGTACAGCTGTCAGACCACTTCTTAATATGTCTGTTTACTTATGGAGAGAGAGTGAAGCTGTTGTGTTGATAAAAAGGAAGCAAAGTGTTCCTGTGCCAGAGCCATATGAGAAGAAACAATCACTCAGGATCTCACTTATTCTTCAGATTCTGTCAGGGCTTTCCTACTAGCATCTCATGAACAAAGTTTGTATAGATCTTGTTGAAAGTTGTTAATTCAACACATCTACACAGTATATATTCAGTTGATCAGACTGTTTCTTCTTCATTAAATCTGTTGTTCTATGATACATTTTTCATTAGGCAGCTTGCCCTGAGTCTAACATTAATTATGCACCAGATTCTAAGGGAGAGTCAACAAAACCACCTGACATGAATGAGCGCAGCTGAGTGCTGACATGCTGCTAAACATTTGGGATCTTTGTACCAGGATTTCCCAACACAAGGGCCAGATACAGATGGACTTAGCTTTACCTTCATGGGGCTAAATCTGAAGACACTTCAATCTATCTGGGAGCATCAAGTTGAATCAGAATCCAAAGTCATTTCACCTTGGAGCCTGTTAAGGAGGCACTTTTCTCATCCAAATGAACATTCTTTTCCTGGTAGCATATCAATACTATCTGTCTTACAGATGATACTGGATTTTGGTTTTGTTTCTTTCTGACATGTTGCAGTACCAGGAATTAAATTGTTAGTTTTAGCTTTGCTTTGGTATTTGTGTAGTCATCGGACTTGCAAGCACCTAATTAAGACAAATAAACAGTGCTGAGGATCACTACATTGCTTTATATATGATTTTTTGTAATATAATGGAGGACAGACAACAAAATTTCAGCAAAGGTCAGTGCAAAGAATGGCCATTGGGAAATACAACTATATTCATCCAAATGTCCCCCCTAGCTGGAAGTGTTTTGCTGATAAATAACCCCAGGAGAAATGAGGATACACACTGATGAGTCAGAAATTGTCCTTGCCAAGCTCAAAGACCCAATTGACTTTAAACCTTAGGGAGAGGTGAACCTGTATACAGAGTCAGCATGCATAGAAGAACCTTTTCTTAATAGTACACCATTAATTAATCCCCTAATATTAGCAGATGACTCTTAGTCCAAATACGTGACTTCTGATTTAAATCAGCCTCTAATATGATGGTATATGTTCCAGTGCCAAACCGAGAGGGCTGACATAGGTCCTGCCCCATAAACCATGGTAAATACTGAACTGTAAACCCCAAATGTTCCAACAATGGAGCAGGTATAAATACTTGTAGGCTTTCCACTAGAAGCTGGGAATTTCGCTATGCATATAAAATCTGTTAACCACAGAAGTACATGTAAAGGTCTTGCTGAGCTATCCCATCACTGGAATGCATTAATTATGTAAACACTCAGACAGTCTTCCTGCAATGCTCACCTGCTGTTCTTATGACAGACCACACTGCCCATCAGAGGTGATGCAAAGGGAGATGGTCTGTGTATCTATGTGTGGTGCATGTATGCCTGCGTAGGACACATGTGGAGACCTGAATATCTATCACTGTCATACCAAGCAAGGCAAATGTGACAAGACAGTCCTTATTTCATTCATTAAAAGAAGAGAGATGGATTTTATGCACAAAAGGTTTAAAACTAAAGAGTGCTGATGATCATATCAGGAATGGCCAGCAGTGATATTGGCTTAAGTAACCTGGGCTTCTTTTCTTCAGAGAGTTAACTGAGAAAACAATTGCTGTCTCAGCTGGCTGCACTGTCATGTGGAAATTATGCTCTACGAGTAGCAGACAGGTCTGGCTTGAAATCAGCTTTTAGTACTGAGTCCTGCTATTCCATTGCTATTCCCTTAACCTCTACAGCTGTATAAAATTTAGTCCTGTGCCAATAACATGTTCTCTGAACACCCTGGTGTGGAAAATGAATGGTTAAGTTTTCGACAGATATCTGTTGAAGGATTATTTTTTTCAGGAGATGAATTACTTTATTGGGTTCTGCTGTTCTGCTGTGCTCTTAGGCCTCATACCTCATCATTTCATCCTATATTGTTTATTTCCACAGCCATAAATTTGGTTAGCTTAAATACAGGTATCAACTGCAGTCTGTTATTTTACACATGAATAATTTTGTGACTGATTTTAACTTATCTGCTAGATTTATACAAGTATCTATCTAGATTGCCCATAGTTCTCCATTTTGGTAGAAGGTGGTGCCTCTCCACTGTGGAGTAGTTGGCTGTTGGCAGTCTGTATGTTGGCAATGTGTGTGTTGGAAGTACTCAGGCACTCGCTGAGGTTTCCAGGTCTGACATATGCAACAAGGCCACTGTATTTCTGTTTAATGGCCATATTAAAATTAACCCACTTGGGCATAGCCAGATTTTTGCAAAGAAGCTATCATTATGGAAAGAACTTCTAAAAAGGAACTAGATGTTTAATTCTGAATTATTTCAGCACAGAGCTTATTATTACTGTTTAGGAATAAACAATGTAACAAAGTACAAGCCTTTTAAGAGCCAAGCAGCACTGCATGTGTTTGCTATACTGGAGTCAACAGTCTGCAGCACATTAACCTAGCATTCTAAACCCCTAAAGTAAAGTGCCCCAGAGATTTATTGAAAAGCCACTATCAAAGAGATCTTCCTCTTTCTTCAGAACTACAGATCTTCAGAGCTCAGACACCTGTTCTCAAATAAGAGAGAAACAAGAGCACCTTCATGGGAAATGTGTTTTAGATAGTGCAAGTACTAGTGAATATTAACACATGCATTTCTTGACAAATTTTTGAAGAGAAAAGAAATTATATCAGCAAAAGATGTGAATGTTTAGTAGCACTTTTGCTTTATTTTGTTCCTCTATAAGACAGCACAAATGAAGACATCTGCACAAATAAGGACATCTCCAGTATTTCTTCTTGGATGAATGACAGTGTAGACTTGGGCTCTTCAGGATGAAAAAGAATGG
Organism: Lanius collurio; assembly: GCA_020086605.1. Classification (NCBI taxonomy): domain Eukaryota; kingdom Metazoa; phylum Chordata; class Aves; order Passeriformes; family Laniidae; genus Lanius; species Lanius collurio. Next base: position 47,309,529 of record JACBWW010000001.1, read on the forward strand.
TATGATTTGGGATACAAGAGAATACCATGAAATCAGTAGTATCATAAAGGGCAAAAATAGGAAGTGGCTGTACATTCCCTTCTAGTAACAAATGGAGGTCAAGAAAATGAATCTAGCAAACAGCAGGTGAAGACAAAGGCTGTGATTCCTCACACACCATGCTGTTAAGCAGTGGAACCCATTCACTTGTAAATATATTGAATGATAGTATTTTAAGAGTTTAAAAACTGATTAAACTCAAGAAAGAATAATTTTTTTTAAGATTACTAATTAGAAAGACAGCCTCAGTTCAGGAAACTTATTTCTGATATTTTTGATCTTCCAAGGAAAATACCACTATACATTTGCTCTATTCTTACTGTTTCCTAGGCATCTTCTGCCTAGGGACATTGGTCTAAACAGAGGAAAAATATGTCTGTTTTCCTGTTCTGGTGGAAAAATTTTCTAGTCTGGTTAAGTGGTGTGTCGTTTAGAAGAGACCATGATTTCTTTACCCTATCTTTGGTGTATACTGAGTGTCTTATTTAATTTAGGTTGTTAGTTGTTTATGGAGTAGACAGAAGAATTTAAATCCTTCTGACTTCCCATTCCAGATCCTGCCTCTCAACCCAGATGAGCAGGACACTTCTGGTGTAGCTAATGCACTGCAGTGCACTTCAGACTTGCCCAAGATATTTCTAAATATACTTCCAGGATCCTGATCCACTCACTCAACTAGCTTGGTCATAGACTTCAATACAGTTACAACCTAACAAGAATGAAAATGAACTCTGCCAAGCACCTCTTTTTCTTTCAGTAGTTTCATGACATTAAGCGATGTTCCTTTCCTCTTTGTCCTGTTTCATCTTTCCTGTAGGTTCATCTTAGCTTCCTATCTGGAGAACACTTGCAACTGCCAGGGAAACTTACAGGTTTCATCTCTTATCTGTCTTGACTGATTGGGCCACTCTTACATCGTTACAACACTTGATTCTAATTGTATGCAAACACTGATAGTTGTAATGGGTAAGTGCTATAATCTGAGAGTAATTTACTCTTTATACTATTTGCATGCATGTGGCTTTGAGTACTACCAGAAGGCTGAACAGAAATTGCACCATAGATATTAATTAACTCCTGAGAACAACTTTTTTTAAATTAATACTCCTTATTCACAAGTTAGTACAACAAAAAGAAAAAAGATGTAACAGGATTACCTACAGGAAATAAATTATTCAGAGTTTGAAAGAAGACATGACGCCAAAATATGACATTTTCTGCAGAGAATTCACTAGAGACATCTGAAGAGGAATTCAGGGTGATCGTGATGGCATGGAAAGTGAATGAAGTTTGCCTCAATCTGTTGAACAGCCAAAAGACTGAAGAAGTTAGAATGTAGGCGTTAGTCCTGTTGGTGTCGGATGGAGAACCCACATACTTAATAATATAGAAATAAACCAACACATCATAGATGCCATGCTGGAAGGAGAATATGTGGTGGTTAAAATTATTCTGTTGGCTAGATAGGTTTTTCATTTTCCTATCAGAGAAAAAGGAAAAAAATTACTTTAAATTTAATTATTTAAATTGCCTCTTCTTTCTCTGTTGTACTCAAAGCAATTATGAATTTGGAAAAGTCTTTTATCATATGCTAAATGAAGCACACAGAGCATTCAGAAATTATGTCACTTGCTTGCTTTTTATTAATAATCAGTATTTCATTGGAACTGCTCCTTAACTACAGCACAAAAATGCCATATAAAAGTTTATTTTGATTTATTAAAGAAGTCTTACTAATTGGATTTTAGCTATAATTTTTCATTTAAGTGAACTTTCCATTGTTTTTATTAACAAATTCAGGTGGTAAAATAATAATTAATAGAAATCCTTTAATAATATTACAGTATATCTTTATTATACCCTAATCACTCATAAAAGGTACCTGCAAAAAAAACCCAAAACATTAGAACCACAAAGACATTTATGATGAATAACTGTTTTGACTTTTAATAACTAAATAACCGTTAGGATGAATAATTTACATTGACCCTACATTTTCATTATAATTTTTTTGTAAGACAAAAATTGCCAGCACATGGGATCTTAGATCCAAGTTTCTCTAAAAAGCATGAAGAAAAAAATGTTGAAAAGGATGAGGAAAAACCCATAAATTAAGACGAAGATAAAACTTTTCAATTTTATTTTCCTATTTTCTCTTCATCAGTGGGTTTATAACCTTTTTTACAGCTTTTTCTTCTGAAATACTTAAAAAACTATTATTCATACACAATATTTCTGATATAAAAATCTTTTATATTGGAAAGGACATTTCATGTGATAAAATAGCATATTTGAATAACTTGTTAAAAAAAAAAAAAATTCAAGAACATTTTTAGTTAGAGGCAAAACTGTATGGATATGGTGTCCATGAATTCATGCTGACACGTTGCAGTATCTTGGGGTGGGATGGTCATTCAATTCCATAGACCCATTTAGAGTTCATGTATAAATGTTACGTGACTTGACATCTAAATCTGTTTCTTTGAGGAAGCTGATTTCTTCAGACATCCTTCAAACATGCCTAAGAAACTTTGACAACAATGTCAACAGTATAGAGAAATTGAGACATATAGTGGCTTATTCAGCACAATAATAGAAAATCCAGAGTGGGGGAGCAGTTTGTGTTATTTATTACAAGTTAAGCATACTTTGAGTATGTGTGCTGATTTTAGCTGGGGTAAATTAATTTTTTTCACAGTGGCTGTTATGGGGCTGTGTTTTGAATTTGTGTTAGACACAGAGTTGACAACCTAGAAATGTTTCTGGTTTGGTTGTCCAGGGCTTACACAGGGCCAAAGCCTTTACTGCTTTTTGTCTGACACACTGTAGAGGGAAGTTAGGGGTGCACAGGGGCTTAAGAGGAGACACAGCTTAGGAGAGATGGCTCCGACTGATCAAAGGACTATTTCTGACTGCATGAAATCATGTTCAGTATATACACTGGGACAAAGCAGTGAATTAAGTCCTTGTTTTACTTTTCTTGTATGGGCAGCTTCTACTTTCCCTATTAAACTGTCTTCATCTCAACCCAAGAGTTTTCCAGCTTTTACCCTTCTGGTTCTCTCCCTAATCCTACTGGTGTGGGGAGTGAGTGAGTGGCTGCGAGGGACCTGGCTGCTGGCATGGTAAAACCCTGGCAGTATGTATGAGACCTTGGATCCTGTGAGGATCTTCAATGCTTTCTGTCTTCTGGAGCTTGGTTTTTCCATTGTGAGCAAGAAGCACCTCAATGGGTTTTGGCTATTTTATGTTTTGTCAGAAATGAACTTGTAGGTATGTGAAGGTATCAGATCTAAATGAAGGTATCTAATAAGTACGCCATTTATAGCCCTAAATTTTTCTTAAACCATTTTTCATATATCTAGGTCCTTCTCTATTGTTCAACAACTAGAATATTTATCTTCATAGCATGTTTTTTATAGAGAAATATATTATTTCTTTTTTATCTACACATTCACTATCAATTGCAATACTTCTGTTTCCTCAGGATATTGAAGGACAGTCAAAAGATTGTCTCTATGCCAAAAAAAGGTGATGAGTCTTCAGAGGTCCAGATTCCAGGCTTCCCTTCCTTGTAACTTGTCCATGCTCTTGATCCCTCTTTACCTAATTCAATTTCATATATCTGAAAAAGTAGTGGGGTTTTTTTAAGTTAAAGAAGTGGAGAACTGTTCTACAGTGGGCATGATGCAGGTTTAAAAACAGATTTAGAAAAAAATTAAAAATATAATGTTGGCACTCTATGTGTTGTGATAACTAGGGGTAAAGTATGTTCACTTTCATTAAAGATGTAGGAAGCGCAAGACAACCAGGTACTCGGAGCTCTAAATTTGTCATGCACTACACAGTTGAGTCAGAAGAAATATCTTGCACTCTGGACAACTGATGAGCAAATATAGTCTGATATGGGCTTGTTGTCCCAAGAACCATTGTTGACAAGCTCACCTCCAAGGTAGGAGAGGTTCAGGGACAAATATTCTGTACTCACATGGTGGGAGACACATCTGACTCTAGTATTGCACCTGACAGGCAGATGTACTTTAAGGAAGTGACCTGCCATTTGTTTGAGGAGTGCAAATGTTTCAGTTAACTCTGGCAGTGCAAATTCAGGCTTCCAAGTTGAAGGGAAAGACTCTGCCAAAGTTTTATGCCTGAACAGAAACATCATTGGCTACCATGGTTTCATTGATGTCCCTGCAGAGGAGTGAATTACTGATTATGAAATGAATAGTTTACACCTCTGTAAATTTGAGGCAGCAGTAATAAGTCAAAGGAAAAAATAACAAAACTCCTACACAAATACAGTAAAGAAAGACATTTTTCTATGTTTTTATAACATTTAACAAAATTCCAACAATTCTTATGTTTTACATAGTTTTGTGGAAATGGGGAATGTCAGGGAATATTGTAAAAATATTTAGAGTTTGAACTGATTTATATTCTTGTTGTTTGAATCTCACCTGCGTATATTTTTAATTTTAGAGTGTTTCTAATATTTCTTCCTCTTGTTCTCAAAGAGAAGCAGGAGGGAAATGAAAAGTAACCAACTTACTTTTTATAGGATCCGGGACTTAGCAGCCAGCTCTGGAATTGGGGATTGACAATTTGCAAAAGCAGCAGGATGCACACCCACCACCAGAGTGTACAAGCTGGGTGTTGAACAAGATTGAGGAAGAGGCTGAGAACTGGAAAATCCTGCGAGGTGGGGCAGTGCTTTTTATTGTGCTCAAAGTCCTCACACAAGTGGCTCAGATGTCAAAAACTCCCATCTGGGGAAGTGCTAGGACATCCCACATCAATCTCAGGACAACCTGAAGGTATTCATCCTTTTTGATGGGCCATAATTGACTCAACCATGCTAAAGTAAGAGGCAGATGTAATGTCTTAGAAGGTGTCATAAAACATCAAAGACTCTTCACTTGGTAAGAACAAAAATACGATTAGAAAGTCTAGTGGAATCTCAGTCCTGTGTTATGTAGGTGACACGGGATTAAAAGGGGACAGAGAGTGATAAGAGAAATTACACTATCAAATCTGATATTAATATGTTTGCATTTGGCATCTAAAACCTGACCTAAATACAAAACATTCTGCATTGCACTTTTTTTGTACATCAAGATTATTGCCATGTACTAATACAATACCTAACTTTACTTCTAGTCACACAGCATCACAGCATCATAGGTGAGTCTCACATAACTTCAGTCTCATGAAATCTGCTGAGATCTGATCTTAGCAGCAAGTGAAGAAAGACTTGTTCCTCTCATGGGTGATTCATCCCACCCCTCAGATTTTTATTTTAGATTAGGTGAACTCATCAGCCGTTACCAGTTTCTTTCATTTACTACAGACTTATCATTGACTGCCTTGGACTGGACACGTGACAAACCACAGCTAAAGTGAGAAAAATCACATTCAGTGTCTTTTGAGTGATACAGTTCCATATTCACTCTGAGATTTAGCTTTTCTTCTATATAGTCATGTCTTCACTGTGACCTACTGGGAAATCAGAAATATAGCCTCAGAACTTGCTCACAGTTTGTTTTATAAATTTATTCTCATAAAGTCTAAAGTAACAGAAATATATAATATGGATGGATTTTGTTTTCATGCCTCTACAAACTTGGCAGCTCCAGATGCAGATGTTAGTCCAGTTGCAGGAATCTTAAATAACAGGATTTAATTTCTTTGTGTTGGTGCTATTTGACATTTCTGAAGGAGCAGTTGTGCCAGTGGATTCACACAGGTTTTACTACTGAAGTGAGGTCTGACTTACCAGAAAGAAGGTTATTGCACCCCACTTTTTTCAAAAATATCTGAAAATATGCCACAGCGTTGACTGTCAGATTTCGACAGTTGCAGTGAAACACCTCAAATGCTGTTTTAGAAGCTGGTTAAATTTAAATATGCATATAATTTCTTGGCACTTCAGAATTCGTTCCTACAGCAAGAAAAATAGTAAGGATATATACTAACTCAACCTTAGCACTTGGGGTTAGAAAGGGGGCTGCGAGGTGATTATTCTTGCCTCTAGGCAGGACCAGCTGTTACAGTGTATTTTCTGACACCTTTTCATACCTTTCCTTTAAAAGTTCTGAAAATTCTTTGGGGTCTACAAGTTTCCCACTTATTAACTATTTTTGCAACCAGACAGTGGTATCTAACATTTAACCAAAACCCTGAAGTATTTCTACTTTTTTCTTTGATAGTGGGAGCATAGGCAGAGAATCTAAGCCCATTTTCATTTCTGCAGTGAGAGGAGTGTGCACATTTTCTTCTTTTTGTTCTCACACATCAGAATTTTAGTCAGCAACCAGAATCACATTTCTGAAAGTAATGCACCATGTAGATCAAAAGAGATGGAGCCTACTCTGCAGGAAAAAAAACATTATTAGATATGAATATTTGTTCCACATAGAGAATTCCTAGTATTGTTATATGAGGTTATACTTTTTTGCAACACAAAGGCAGAATTATTAAACCCAGGGCTGTGGTTTGCGAGAAAACATAGTGGTTAAAAAGACTGAGCTGGTTTCTATTCTGTCATGAGTGACAGGGAGATGCATGCAATGGAACAAAAGTTTCATAGAATCTTGTGGAAGGCTGAGACAGGAGCTGGGAGAAGGGAAAAAGTTTTGGTGGTGTGATATCAGGCTCTTCACTTCTCTTCCTGAGTTTAGATAGAAGATACTTTTCTCACGGGAGAGTAATGATTATTTTCTTTTCTTTGACAAAGAACAGAATCATTATCTAATGTTTGTTCCAATATAAAAGAAAATAAACATATGAAGAGTCCTTTGGACACATTAAAAGAGCAGAAAAGAACAAAATTAATTAATTTTGTTAAGAAGTTGGTTTTTTGTCAGACACAATGATGAGATCTGGGACCTTCTTCTTTCTTTTCTTGCACCAGTGATAGTTTATTAGAAATTATATCCCATTGAAATTGTGTAAAGGGATAAAACTTGTTACATTTTTTGTGTAAACCCACATATTTCTAAATTTTAAATTAGATGAGTTTAGGAGTTACTATTTGGTTTTGTCAGTTTTCAGATTAAGACAAATATTAACACTACAATATACATTAGATTCCTGATAGTTAAAAACTAGATGACTTTTTATGTAAACTGTCATTATCATAGTCTTTAATTACAAATATATGTGTGTAATTATTATTAATATATTTTATTGAGATGCATGCCAAGCCCCATGCTAATATGTAACAAATGATGGTTACCAATAACAACAACAGAGGAACAGACTAGAGGAGTTCAGGAGCACCCTGCCTGAAAGCCTTGTGCGGCATGAGCTGGGATCTGACAGATTCATGAAACAAATAATTCCCAGTCTTCACACACATAATGAAGATCATCTCCATAAATACTTTCAAGACCATATCTGGTGGGTGAGGTAATTACTTGCCTGTGAGGTGCCAGCAGTTCCGTCCCCAGGAAGTGCCAAGCTTGCTGACACGTCATAGATGCAAGCCTCCATTGTCTAGTATCCAGTGCAGGATCATCAGTTCTCCAAAGAACACTGGGATCACACTGCACAGATGCAATTTGTATTTCCCAGAGTAACTAGCAGTCAAAATTCAGGGTGATGTTTTTCCATCAGTAGAGGATGGTATAGGTAGCTCAGTGTGTTTGGGTGCTTGCCAGAAAACAGAGAAGGAAGAGAATGCTAATTTTTTACAGGGTCAGCAGCTTCAGCTGCAGAGCTTGCAGATTTATGCTGGCTAGGCCAATTGATTTGATCAGGGATTGGTATCCATCAAAGCTATTACCAAAAAAATAATTAAACAAAAGCAGACAAATCCTGCTTGTGGTTTGCAAGGGAAATTGATTGAATTGCCTATTTTGAACATTAACATTATGCATCCAAAGATAGCTCCTCAAAAATACTTGCCAAAGTGAATGCTACTGTCCCAGGAAAGAACAAAAATTTCTTGAGAGCAGTAAAATCTATGTAGCAGTGACCTTATGGTTTCTTGGTTTCCACTACCTCCAAATCACCCAGAGCCTCATTGTGCCTTGACTTTGCTCTCATCTCTTTTCACTGTTCTCCTACTTCTCATCTCTTCCTGGCCCGAACATCTACTTGAAGATCTGGCCTCTCCTCTCCTAGAGAGGGAGTGGGAAGGTGTGGAAGAAGGTCTTTCTGAGGAAAGAGAGGTTCCACTAACACATTTTCACTCATGTTTGTGTCCTTAACCTCTCACCATTATGTGTGTGATTTTCCACTCAATAGTTTTTCTCTGCGCTTTTTTTTTTTCATAAGTTTAAAATTAGTATCATAAAGCAGTGACTAGCTTGGATATTTTGGAAAGTTTTTTATTAAGCCAAACTCAGTTTTCAAGCTTTTAAATAATTTAAGTTGGTTAATTTTAATATACAAATACAGGCACATTTAATATAATCTAAGTGGTTGTCCTAGCTAAATATTTTAGAGCTCCAAAATTAAGAGATTTACAGCTTTTCCAAATTTTCATCTCCTGGAGAACGACATTGATGGGATTTGTCTGAATCTATGTCTCATGAAAGTTTTCATGAGAGGAAAAATCTGATTTTCAAAATCAAATGCATTAATAATTGGCATAGATTCATCACTGAACTACAGTGAAGTGATTGATTCAGATCTCTGCCTCATGTGAACCTTCCCTGTTGGCAAAATCAAATTTCCAGCGTCACGTAAAACAGTAAATTAACATAACTTCATCAATGTTAATAGGAAAACAGTAATATAAGCCTTACTAAAATGGCTGTAGTTGTGTTTGTGGAAAGAAAAGACAGGGTAGCACTGGAGACTGAAACCTCCTATAACTACAGACAGCATGGGAAAAAAAAATGCTTAAACTACAAAACTTTTTTTTTTTAGTTTGTCTGAAACAGATTTTAAAGAGTTGCACCATATTCCAGCTTGAGTTATTTGACTCCGTAAAAAAGGCCACAAGTTAAAATATAAGGACTTATTTCAGCTTTAAATTCCTCGAATTTACAAATGTATGCTGAGGGAGTGTTCTTAGGCCTCTGCACATCCATAGGAGTACAGGAGCCTTGCTGTATCCACACTCACACAGACATTTCTTCTCATCAGTCTCTGTATGCTTTCTTTGCAATGACTGTGAAAGTGATGATATCTAGCTAGGGTGTGGCTCCACTAAATGTATTTTTCAAGTGATACTTGTTTGAGCCATCAACAGGGAAGAAGTCACACACTGTGTGAAAAGCATTAATTCCTGGCATCTCAGAAGATGGCACCTCTGTCGCACACTTCTGGGTTTAACTATTGTTTGCTGTTTTTTAAAAACAGCCTTTAAAGTGTGTGAAATTATTGGAAAAGGTCTTCCTCTAATCTTATTAAAAGTATAAAACAATTTAATTTTAATAATTTTCTTTCACTCTCACTTTCATTTATATGACAAAAATAAAAGAAGGCTCTGAATTAAAAATGGAAACCATAATTTTCTTAGACTGATAGTTCCATTACAAGTCTAAAGTCCTCAGCTCCACCCTACAACTAAGTTCTTTGCGTCTTATCTGATGGTATTATTTATACAGAATATCAGTATTAGAGAAAAAGTGTTAGAGAAGGATTTTAACACTCTAATATATGCATTTATCTAAATAAAAGCAGAGAATTATACATTTTTGGAAGCAAAAGAATGACAATGATTGCATATGATAAAAGACCCCTTCATAGCAGAGGTCTCAATATGAAGAGTGATAGCTGTCAAATGGGATCATACCTAAACTCATTAACTGCTCTATTTCTGCGATTTTTTAAAAAGAAATTGTCAACTAAATTGCAGAAATCCTTTTCATTGTAGACTGCCAATCACTCCCATCCATGACACAGCTGCCCACGAACAGATAAATCTGTAAAATATCCCTATGAATATGTGAATTGGTGTCCCATACCTGTATTTATTTTGAAGTATTCTTGCCCTTGATTACATGGACTTGTCATTTTCATTAATTGTAATCCACTGAAACTGTAGGACATCAATAACATTGCTATCAGCTGAGAATGATAAATGCTTTTTTCCTTAAATCATTAACTTTTGGGCAAATTAGAGGCACGCTGCTGGCTTTATTTTCTGGAAGCTGAAGCACCCAGATGTTTCATTTTCATGACATTTAGCATTTAATAACCTCACTCTTACTGGTACTAATTTTCTAAATGCCTTCTCTGCTTTTGTTTTGAAAATAGATATATGACAAAAGGCTTTAGTACTTCAATTTTCTCTTCTACTGTTTGGGGAAGCTTCCAAAATTGTCAGCTAAATGATCAATCAGTTAAAAAAAAGTGAATTCGGGGTTGAATCCAAATGTCCCTATAGTCTATAAGATTCCATTAACTTCTATTACATCTGCCCAGAGATGATAAATCAGTTGGCAAGGCATTAATGGGAAAAACCCTATTGACAATAAACTAAAAGGGAGGATGATTTGTGTGATTCAAACAGTGAGGTTCATAAAATCTTAGAAAAACAGGTTTTTTAGTTAGTTTTTATCTCCTATTTTTTTTCATTTTTTTTGTGAATTTAAAAGAACTAATTTGATCTATCAAAGAACATGTAGTCATTCCAGCTGAAATGCAGCTATACCAGTATATCTATGCACACACTTACATGTGTAAGAGAACAGAACACTGTATTGACTTTCACATCGAAAATTCAAGTCATTGAGCAGCAGTGAAGCACTGATTTATTTAGATTTTCTTAAGGCAGGCTTTGACACACATCAAGGCAAAGACAAGATAGGCTCAGCTGTTTTGGGAAAGGCTGGCCATATAACTTTGGCAGGAAGATGCAATATTTAGAGAGGCGCATGGAAGGTTCTCATCAAGTTGTCTTCATGTTGGCTTTTCTGCACTGAAACACTACTTCTAAGCCCTAATTTAACAGTATGGTACTCAGGACTTCTCCTTTGCATTGTTCTTTTCTGAAGGAAAAAAACCCACTGGAGGTGGGTTGCACAATAAATGTGCATTTATATCTTTGTCATTCAGCTGGAAAGTATGTCTTGAGTATTAGTGTTAGCAGCTTTATTTTCCCATTTCTTTGGCAGGTCTGAAAGCAAGAAGACCTTCACTTTGTAAATACCCCTCTTTAGAACAAAAAAAGCAGGTGAATTAAATGTTTCTGTTACTTTTTGCAAGAAATAAATTTTTTCAGTTCGGTGATTCACTTTCAAAAAAGTTTGCTTTTTTCTGTCAGGAGGAGCTTAACATGGGAGAAAAAATTAATTTCTGAGCAAAATTTAGCACAAAAAATGAGAAAATTTTAGAATTATGAAAGCAAATCTCACACTTAACAGGAAGAAGCTTATTACCTCTGCCGTTACTTAAATTTAGCGGTTTGCTGTTTCAGCCACTAGCCATACTCTCTAATACAATTTAATTGGTGACTGAGACAAACCCCAAAGGCTTAGGACATGGGTATGCTTATTACCATTACATATTTTGAGAGAAAATTAATAAAACATGTCAGGTAAAATCAGATCTGGGAAGGAGTTTGCCTGTTGACAGAGTATCCATTAGAATCACAGAGTGATAGAATGGTTAGGGTTGGAAGGGACCTTCAAGATAATTTACTTCCCACCCTTCTGCCATGGCCAGGGACACCTCCCACTAGAGCAGGTATCTCAAAGCCCTGTCCAACCTGGCCTTGAACACTTTTGGGGATGGGGCGTCCACAACCTCTCTGGGCAATCTGTTCCAGAGCCTCACCACCTGCACAGTAAAAACTTTCTCTCTAATATCTAAACTAAACCCAATCTCCTTAAGCTTAAAGCCATTCCCCATTGTCCTGTCCCTACATGCAATTGTGAAAAGTCCCTCTTTAGCACTATTGCAGGCCACTTTTAGGTACTGGAAGACTGTTATTAAGTGTCCCCGAAGCCTTCTCTTCTCCAGGCTGAACTGCCCCATCTCTCTAAACCTGTTTTCATAGGAGATGTGCTCCAGCTCTGTGGTCAGCTTAATATCTCCCCTCTGGACTTGCTCTAACATGTCAACATCTTTCTTGAGCTGGGGTTCCTGGTCCTGAACACAATAGTCCAGGTGGGGTCTCACCAGAACAGAGTAGAGGGACAGAATCACCTCCCTCGACGTGCTAGCCACATTGCTTTTGATGCAGCCCAGGATGCAGATGGCTTGCTTCACTTCTAGCACACACTGCTGAGTCATGTCAAGCTTTTCATCTAACAGCAACCCCACGTCCTTCTCCCCAGAGCTAGTCTCTTTCCATTCTCTGCCCAGCCCAAACTTGTTTTTGGGACTGCCCCAAACGAGGTGCAGGACCTCACACTTGGCATTGTTGAACTTCATGAGGATGACCTGGGCCCACCTCTCAAGCCTGACAAGGTCCCTTTGGGTGTTATTCTTTCCCTCCAGAGTGTTGACTGCATCACACATCTGAGTGTCATCAGTAAACTCACTGAGGGTGCACTGAAACCCACTGTCCATGTCACCAACAAAGATGTTGAAAAGCACCAGTCCCAATATCGACCCCTGAGGAACACCACTTGGCACTGCTTTCCATTTGGACATTGCACCACTGACTTCAACCCTTTGAGCATGATCATCCAGCCAATTCTGTATCCACCCAGTGGCCCATTTGTCAGATTCATGTCTCTCCATTTTAGAGATATAGATGTCATATGGGACAGTGCCTTTGTACAAGTCCAGAGAGATGATACCTGCTGCCCTTCCCTCATCCACCACTGCTGTAATCCTCTGGTAGGAGGCCAAGAAATTTGACAGGCATGGTTTGACTTTAGTGATGCCATGTTGGCTGTTACCAACCACCTCATTATGTTCCATTTGCCTCAGCATAGTTTCTAGGAAAAGCTTCTCCATGATCTTGCTGGACACTGAGGTGAGACTGACTGACCTGTCATTCCCTGGTTCTTCCTTATCTCCCTTTTTAAAAATGGGTATTATGTTTCCCCTTTTCCAGTCAGTGGGAACTCCACCAGATTGCCATGACTTCTCAAATATGTTGGGTAGTGGCACAGCCACTTCCTCAGCCAGTTCTTTCAGGACCCATGGTTGTATCTTGTCAGGTCCCATAGACTTGTGCACCTTCAGGTTCCTTAAACGCTTTTGAATTCGGTCTTTTCCTGCAATGGGTGGAGAAGAAAAATGGGATGACTTAGGTATTTCTTAATACAGAACAAAAATAAAGCTAAAGGGAACACAGAGGTCACAATTTGAGCAAGAACATCTTTTCCTCTTTGAGAATAATCGACTCATCCAAAGAAAAAGCTCAAAATTGTAAACAAATTTTATCTAATGAGCATTGGTAAAAGAGTTACTTAATAAAAGTGATATTTAAAAAGTGCATTTTTTGCAAAACTCTTCCAAAGGAAGCATTACTGAATAAGTTGAATTGCTAAGCTTTCGGACCAGGCAAAATAAAATGTATTCTAAAAATTTTACTCATTTTCTATCATAATAAAAGACAACATTGGAAACTGAAGGAAAGTCCTGAGAAGTATTTACTACATTAACTAACACAATCCTTCAGATTTGTGAACTTCAGAACAAATGGTTGTGTGGTTTATGTATCACAAAAAATGTGCATGCACAGAAATCCATAAACCAAGAGAAAACTCCACAAGTGTCATGTTATTTAATTGTTTAATTGAATGGCTAAGAATTCAGCATTGAGACGTACAGTCTGTTTTGCCCTCGGGTGAGCAGTATGACATCTTAAGATTTTGGCTAATTGAGAATTTCTGGAGAATTTCACTCAGGATAAATGGATGGTATGCAAGCTATGGATCTAGTGACATTTTGAGGTGTGTAAATAATACATGCTTCATATTTTCATTTGTATTTCTTCCTTCTGGAGAACTAAAAGGTGGCAGGAATATCACCTCTTTAAGATGAATCTTTAGCAAATTCTTCTTTTATGTATGGTTCCTGCCTAGGAACCCTCATAAGGCATTTTTTATTTACTCTTATTTTGTCAATTACCAGACCATCACACCTTCATTTTCATCATTACTACTCATGTAATACTTTTAGTTTTTTTTCTTGGCTTCCAAAATCTTCTATCACTGGAAAGAAGTGCTGCCAATGGTACATAACTGAGGGCAGATGCTGACTGTCTTAAGTTCAAATCAGCTCCCTAAGGGGATAAGTCTCTGATTTCTTACTATACTGAGTGGTGGAAGATAAGCATTAAGTAAGATAAGAAAGGGAAAAGTGTTTCAGCTGCTCTCCTGAGTGCCTGTGTCCTAGCAGATAAAGACATCCCTCGACAACTGTGTCTATTGAACTTCTCTTATGTTGCCTTAGAGTTTTTGTCATACAGAATTTGGCATCTAAACAAGAGTACCTTAAGCAGTAAGTGGCTGTACAAAAAAAAACATAGCAGTGTAGTTCTAGAGCTGGGGATTAATGGGATAAGTCTTTGTGGCAATGTACAATTGACATATGTTCTGTCCGGTGTTCTAAGTGGTGACACCAAGTGTGGGAAAAAAAGCATTTTGCTGATTTTTAATAGATGTATAAGATCTGTGTAACAACCAGCTGTGGTGGGTCAGCCTTGGTTAACAGCTGCTCACTCCTGCCCTCAGGGAGGGAAAATAGGAAGAACAAGAATGAGAAAGCTCACAGGCTGAGCTAAAGTCTGGCAGATTGGCTACTAGTTACAAAAACAAAAAAGACTCAGGGAAAATAATCTCACAAAAATGTATGAGTTCATGATTTGGATAGTGGGAAACAGAAGGGCAAACATTAAATCAACATCTTTCCTTCCCCATTCTCAAGCTTAATGTCACTCCTTCACACCAGTCTCCATCAGTAATGATTGGCCCAAGGTGGTTCCTCTTCACTGCTCTGTCCTTCTCAGATTTTCAGCCTGCTCTGGCATGGGTGCTCCACAGGCTGTAGGGAAATCTCTGCCCTGGTGTAGAGCAGCTCCTCTTCTTCCTCATCTTCTGACCTTGGTGCTCCATCTGCTGCTTTTCACTCTTTTTGTTCTGTCCTCTTCTCTCTCTGCGGCATTTGCAAACCTTCCCTACAGATGTTTTCCTTGAGGCACTGCCTTCGCAGCTGCGGGGCTCAGCTCTGCCCTGAGGTCTTGTAGCCATCTGGAACCAACCATGTCCAGCCCAGGGCTGCTCCTCACAGAGGTCACCCTGCAGCCCCCATCAGTGCCTGGGCACCTGCACACTGTTAATCACTGAAGGAGCTTCTTACACAGACTTTCTCTGCACTCCCTCACTAACTGGTGCAATAGGAATGAACCATGGAGAAAAGCCCCGATTAGCCAGAAATTTCTGAAATGGACAGAATTGGACTCCAGCTGTGACATGGGTAGAAGTCTGAAACTGAACAGGGACTGAAGGCTGCACCAGCAAGAGCAGACAGCTCTGGGGCAGGCAGCAGTGTAAAACTTATCTCACTGGGCTTGCTGGAAATTGACTACTCTGTTGACTTCAGCATGAGGATTTTAGCACCTCAGAGAATAGTGCACAGCCAAACTGCCAAGCACCACACCTCACACATGGGATGGCTCACCAAACTGCAGGGTAAAGGACTCTTGAACCGCAGTGCAGAGCTGAGCAGCTGTAGTTGTATCACCTTCAGGCAGCAGTGTTTCCCACACCAGCTCATCTGCCTTAACCATTGCTGATATAGGTTAGCCATAGTTCTTGTGGAGTGTGGAGGGGGGAATCTCACCTTTTTTTTGCCGTCTCACTTTCTTGACAGCCATTTTCCTAACTGTCTGAACGATATACTTGTCATTGGAGATCACAGCTTTGTCTGTACCAGTTGTGCAGATGTATTATAAATAAGCCCTTTGATGAACATACGTGATTTGGTGTAGATGAAGTCCTACCTCGAATGACTGCAGCACCATGTAACTTTCCATATGTCAGAGTGTAATCAATGAAGTGTGTAAAAAAGCTAGCTAAATATTGCTAAAAGCCCATTAGGAGTAAATACAATGCGGAAAGGGCAATTTTCCCAGCCTAATTGTGTCTTTGTAATCAGAAGATTTCTAGAGCTTGTATACATAAACCCTCCTCCTGCACTTTTGAACTCACAGAACAACATATCAGAGCCACTGAAACAGCGTTTATATTTTTTATTTTCCAAAATGTATGACAATCAGCATATGTTTTTGCAATAATTCAGGCTAATTTGAGTAAAACCATGCAAACCAGTAATTTTTTTTAAAGTTTTCAGGTGAATTTAAGACAAAAATATTTGCATCTCTGAGAGTGGACCTGTTTCTCCTGTTTTTCCAGGTAGTGACATAGATTAGGAAGCAAAATTAAATGATTGATTTTATATCACTTATGCAATTTAACTAATTGTTTGTATTTCCAAAGCTTTCAGATATTTAATTGGAACATTGTGAAAATGAGATCTTGAACAAATTCTTGTCATCTCCCATCTCAGATAGGAAGGAAGGATTAAAGCTAACTGTAACAAAAAGAAAGTATTTTTCAAAAAGAAGTTGAAAAAAAAAGGCTTATAATATATAATTTTTTTTGTCCTGATTGTTGGTGTTAGATAAAATCTTGAATTAACTGATTTTGCAGAAATTTAAAATCTCATTTTTAAGGCAGCTTTCACAGTAAAAACCTAGGGCAATAACATCCATAATAATATATACAAAATCACAAATTGGGAAGGAAAAAGTAACAGGAAATATAAAAAGAGACAAGGAAAAAATTGAAGATCATAATTTTACCATTAAAATATTTCTGTTTGCAGTGCTATCTCTGAAGCAGATGGGTCTGTGAGAGCATTCACCATGAACACTCATATCTATAGTGTAATTCTACATAGGAAGAGCTACTTCTAGAGCAGGACCAGTTCCTTCCTCCTTCTGGTCACTGCTGCCTAATCTACTTCTAATGACAGTTTTTGCAGTGCAGGACCTGTGCAATATCAGAGCACATTAAGACCAAGGATCCAGTTCACGTAAGGCCATGACCAGTAATCAGAGAGTACCAACTGGATCCAGAAGTGTAACAGCAAAGCTTTCTGAATTGCACTAATCTGTCAAAGAATCAGTTTTCCAAAACTTACATGAGTCAATTATTTGATTAGAAGTAAGAATGGATGGGGAAGGACAGTGTAGGAGGGAGGAGCCCAATACTATCTTGATCTAAACCAAAAAATAAAAAAGTGATATATAGTTTTTGGTGTGTTCAAATGCTACAAGTAGTCATGTTGTACAAAGAGCATCATGTTGCTTCATCAGGAAACTAACTAAGGCCACTGTTGTATATTTCCCAGATTAAATGCCAAAAGTATAGTAAGGAAATTCAAACAAACAGCAGCTTGCAAAAATGCATGATTATTTACATTGCCAGACATAGACTGGTGAGATGCCAATGTTCAGTCATGTGCCTTTACATGGATTAAATGCCATCCTGTCTCTTTCTTGGGGCAACAAATCCCTTATTTCTACATAAATGCACAAAAGAAGGTTGAGGACAAGCACACCTACTTTCAATTCTACTGTAAGTTATTTACAGTAGTGTGCTGTGAGTTCATCCAGCAAAATGAGATACCTGGATTATTTCATGTGTTTATGTTTCACTTTTTTTTGATTCTTTGTTTGTTTGGGCTTGGTTTTGTTTTTTTGTTGTTCACTTATCTGAGATAGCATCAAATTCACGTTATTACTTACTGGAAATTTGGGTTGCTTTAGTTTCGTGAATGGCATCTCACATCCTAGCTTTCTATCTGGCTTATTCTAATAGCAAATTGTTGGCTGGTATATTGTCCATTTACAGGGTTTTTGCTGCAAGACAATCTGATTTAGCCACAGAATAAAAGTGGAAGCGCTAGAATTATTTCATTAATTTCTTTGGACATTCATGTTGGTAAAACAGTGGTTTTTCCTAACCTTTGCCATGTGATTTCACTTTTTCTTCTCACTTTGGGCCTTAGGAAGAGAAGAGCTTGTATTTCACCAACAGGCAGAGCAAAGAGTCCATGCTTTTGCAGCTTCAGATTAAATAGAAATATTCATCATTAACATGACTTGTGGAGTCAACTTAGTGTATTGAGCTGCTCGGATTAAGTGGGAGCTTCAGGCTACGCTGGTCAATGAGACATAAAAATAGCACCAGTCACAGAGCACATTTTCTTGACTTAGTGAGGCTTTTTCCTGTCAACAATTTGATTGACTGTTAAGAAGAAATGGTTTAGGATTGCAGCTAGTCTTGCAATCTTGCTGATATAAGAGCTACATTCAACCTTTCACTCCTTAGAAAAGATTAAATGGAAAACAGACTCACTTCAATGCTGAGCATGTAGGTAAAGAAAAACAAGAGCAAAAGAGGCGTGAAAACACACAAACATGCTCGCACACACAGTCACATCAATGCTTTGTTAGCATTTCTGCCTTTCCATGAGAAACTGGGCGTGAGACACTTTTACATTTCTGTCTTTGTTAAACACAGTTCATTACTGCTTGTTCTGCCGCTGCCCCATGGAAACTTTTTCCAGGTGCATGTGTGCAAGTGGATCACGTTCTTGCAATGACAAGTACCACTGCAGCTACTGTGGACCTCAGCAGAAAAGATAAAGTGCAAAATGTCAGTGATCACAGGACTCAGTCTCTCTACTGCCCCGGTTTCCTTGTCTTTTTCTTGGAAGTCTTTGAGTGAGTCTTTTCTTCCTTGTTTGGAGGGGCATTAATAGGAAATTGCAGCCCAAATCCATTAGGTCCATTTAGGAAGACACATTGAAAGTAGCGGACAGGAGCTAGGAAAACAAGGAAGAGATGATTAATGTTTATGGCTTCCCAACTGGGGCCATGAATCTATTCCATGTTCTTTCAGAAAACATCTGTATGATTTCATTCCCATTAAGTGAGTTATAACAGCACGAATCTCTAGTGTGATCACAAGCCAGGTTTCACTTATCAACAGGATTTTAGCTAAAAAGCTCAATGAAATTTTGTAGCACAAGACGAGAAATTACTGTCAGTTTCACATTTAAATACATT
Source organism: Lanius collurio (assembly GCA_020086605.1). Classification (NCBI taxonomy): domain Eukaryota; kingdom Metazoa; phylum Chordata; class Aves; order Passeriformes; family Laniidae; genus Lanius; species Lanius collurio. The sequence goes on from JACBWW010000001.1 coordinate 47,328,562, forward strand.
GTTCTTCTCAGTTTTATAGTCCTACTTTTTCCAGAATACTTACATTTTGGGATAATGGGTGAATGTAAGACCCCCAGAATTGATACATACATTTTCCTGTTTTTATAATTCACAGTGACTTTCAGATATATTGAAGAGTTCCAGAAGGACTCATATCTAGTTCATATCTAACTCACAGCTATTTCATTAGACTTCAGATAAATTATCTTTTATTGTGAATTAAGGGATCATAAATGACTGCACCTATTTTCTAACCTTTCACAATCATGGATGTTTTCTCTCTTTTAATTTTTGAGTACTATGTATGTAATAATACTTTCCATTACATTTTAAAAGCTTTCAAGAATGCATAGTTCAGCAGAGAGGACATTGATATAATTTGCTTCAAAAGATGAGTTTTGCACTGTGAGATTAACATTGACAAGATTTTAAAAGACAACTATTAGCCAGTAATGTGTTTGGGGAAAAGATTGGAGGAATGTTGGCACCTGAAACACATTATTTTTCATGCATCTGATTTTCTGAAGACTTTTTCTTTCCCCTACTGTTCATCCTATATTAAAAAAAATAAAAAAAAAGAAAATTAGCTGTTCCCTGAGACAATACTAAACTGTGATGGACTCCAGGGCTCCCTGCATCATAAACTAGGGTGCAGGCTTTATTTGTTGACTTCCAGGCCCCATTAAAAACCAAGTTCAATGGTGGGAAACAGAGCAGTGTGTCAGAAATGCTGGTATATTCAGTCCAGTTATATTATCCTCTGTGGTTTTCTTGCCTGACTCATGCAAAGGTTAAGTCCTTTTATATCTAAAAGTACACTTGAAAAAAAAATTGGAAATTAGATCCTTCTGGATCTAATGACTTACTGCTTTTTCACTAAGTCTAAGGATGAAAATGGTTTTTTTCCCCACATTCTCAATATTTCTATGTTCCCCTGTGAGGTGAGTCTCAGATTTCTTTAAAAAACAGAGATAAAGCACCTCCTCTGATTAGAGTTCACAGCCTGTTCTCCTGTGAGGCTTGACAGGCCATGGACTGGGTGAATGTGTTATGTCTTCCGACACTAACCTTTCTATGGACACACTTGGGCAGAACCAGAAAGTTTCTGAAACATAATTTTAACAAATAGACTTATTCCATTCTTGAGCTAAGGTAACTTTCATGAGTAAAATTTGCTGAAAGCAATATATTGCCACAGGAATTACTATGATTAAAACCAGTATTCTCTAACCAAAATACTTAGTCAGAGATTTTTCAATCAGATCTCTTAAAAACACCCCACAAATACAAAATCCCCTAAAATTTAATCACAGTGGATACAAGATTGACAAAGAGAAATTCCTTAAAGGAAGAAAAATGCCAATTACAAATCATTTTTACTGTTAAAAGGAAATAATTTCTGTGTATTTCTTTTATGGACACAAAAATGAAAATAAAGAAGTCAATTATACCCTTCTTCATGAAAAAGGCAAGTAGGGCACCATACACTTTCTAACTCCAATAAATATCAATTTTTTACCTATGGGTAAAAAAAATTATTACTCCCTGTATTTTACATGCTATCAAAATGCAAATAAGTTGCTCTTTATGTTCAGGTGCATTTTCAATGTTCTGTAAAAGACTAACTTACACAGCTGCATACTTGCAAATATTTTAAATATGGTTATGTCACTTATGTATTGCAATTATAGTATCCCTGACACTACAGTGTTTTCCAGAGGTGTTACCTGATCTTCATTCTAAAACCTCTAGTAGAACTAGCTGCTGCAACAATTCAATTTGAAAACCTGATGTATAGTCCATTGTCAAAAGCCACTAAATTCATGAAAGGGAAGGCAAAGAGCAAACTTTCCGATTTTCGCAACTCAGACAGTAATTATGTGGGAAATAATTCTAAATTGGAAAAAAAAGGCGTAGAAATTAATTATTTTGAAATATTATCTAGGAATTATGTTTATTTGGAATATGTAATGCTAAATATCACTTTATAATTGTTTAATTGGAATGTTAATGCTTTGTTGTCTTATTCTTATCTGCAGTGTTTGGGAAGTGTGCCCTGTTTTTTGGCTAATATGTACTCATGTTAACTGCAATATGTTGAAGTGATATTCAGATGTTTGTATAGCCTATTATTTATCATCTCTCTTTAGAAAACATCAGAAAAATGTTGGCTAGAGAAGAACCTCAGGAGAAATAAGGATGGTAGTAATGACTTTGGAAAATTTTCACCCTAATTGTTTTCATAAGACTAACATAATTTATTTCCAATTTGTGAAAATTTCAGTGTTGAAATTAGGTGCAGGCCATATTTTTTTTTTTTTTTAATGTCATAGATCCCTCAAATACCTCCAAAAGGTGCATAAAAAAAAATATCCCCCAAAACTTACCCCAAACCAGGATGGTTTATTTATTTCTCTGCCTGAAGAGTAGAAGTAAGACAGGCTAAACAGTGCAAATAGGACAGGAATAAGAACATGGGACTAGAAAAGACAGCATGTGTAAAAACAGGTTTTAAGGTCAGGAGGAAAAAAACAATCCTGCTTCTTCCAGGATGTGCTGGTTTTGGCTTGGGTAGATTTTGTTTTCTCTGTAGAGGTTAGTATGGGATTATGTTTTGGATTTGTTCTGGAAAAAATGTTGCTAGTTCAGTAATAGCAGGAATAGTTTTGTTCCTCCAAGCAGGATTTACACAATCCAGGCCTTTCTGTCTTTCCCCCCACCTCACCAGCGAGGAAGCTGGGCATGCACAAGGAGTAGGGAGGGCAAACAGCTGGGACAGCTGACCCCAGCTGACCACAGGGATATTCCATAACATATGGCATCATGCTCAGCATGTACCCCTGGGACAAGAAGAAAGGGGAGGACATTTGGAGTGATGGCATTTGTTTTCCCAAGCAATGGTTATGCATGGAGGAACCCTGTTTCCTTGCAGATGGTTGAATGCCTGCCTGTCCATGGAAAGGAGTGAATGAATTCCTTGCTTTGCTTTGCTTGAGCATGTGGCTTTTTTTTTTTCTATCTATTAAACTGTCTTAATCTCAACCCTCAAGCCTTGGAAAAAACTTCTGAGAATATTTTGAAAATCTACAAATATGGAAAAAAATTGTATTAAAAATTTTTAACTGGATTTTCCTTGGAATTATTCTGAAATATTTCATTCTGAAAAGTTTCCATTTTTTTCAATTTTTTTTCTGAGGGTTAGACAAGCTAGAGTACAATGCTTAATGAATTTATCCTAATACTAGAGGCAATGTTTATACCTGATTTAAAACTTAAGCAGATTCACTTGGTAAAAGATTGCATTATTTTGGTATGTTGTAGAGTATGTGTGATCTAGTGGCTACAGTTATAAAGGTACAAGATTTGATAAGCAAGATAATATGCTTCCAAATGTAGGTAGAGAAAGAGGTAGTTTTCTGATTTTGGAAACAGTCAAACTATTAAAAAAAGTCTTTTTCCCATACTATCTTTGTAGATTGTGACTTATTAATTCTCCCAGTGCAAAACTACTCACTCATAAAAGAAAATTTCATCATCATCATCATTCTGTAATGGAATGGATCTTTTCTATTTTAGCTGATGAATTAGCTTTTCTATTTATGGCTGATGAATTTCATACTTTTTATAAACTGAATTTTCTATCTCTATCATATTCTAACTTGTTAAGTAAAACAAAGTCAACTTCCCATTTAGTAAGTCTATGCAGGATGAAATCGCTTCGGTATTACACTTTTGGCTTCTTTACAATTCCTGTTCCAAGTTACTCTTCTTAGGCTGCTTTATCTAGCAAACCTCAGCTGAGAAACATGCAGATAATAAATTCATTCAGAAAATACCACCATCTTTGGAATTGTGTCTGCAACGTTATGATACAAACCATAGTCAAGAGAACAATTTGAATTTTAGCATGCAAATAAGAATACAAATGCATCCCACACTGCCTTTGCAATTCCCACATTCAATGTGAATGCAGAATGTGTCTTTTAAACTGAAGAGGGTTCTCACTTTGAAAGTATTGTCTCATATCTTCAGAAGAAATGTTACCAAAAAGAAAAAAGGAGGAACAGTAGGAGAAAAACGTGGTTTAACAGTAGACATATGAAATAGATATTATCAGCTTAAGTTGGAAAAAAGTGCCTTATATCTGGTCTGTACTTTTGTTTAGGACATAGTTTATTAGAATTCATATAATTACTTAAATTCCCCTTATGAGTGCTACTGAGGAAACAAAAAGGTCAGTGCTGGAAAAGTATCACAGAGTTTTTTAATATATTAGATCTGGCACTCTTATATAAGGGCATCTGGTACCTAAGATGAATTAATTTCTGAAAGGCTGGAGGAAGGAGTATTTGCTTCTTTCTTTTTCACTTTGGTAAAGGAACAGGAACTTTTTCATTAAAAAAAAAAAAAACAACAAACAAACAAACCAACCAAAACAAAAACAAAAACAAAAACAAAAAAAAGAGAGAGATAGAATTCCTTTAAGTAGTTTTTTGCCAGGATGGAAATAAATCAGAGATAGAACAGCAAAGATGAGCTCCAGAAAGAAAAGAAATTCCCTGGATTTGTTTAGGGCTTACATAGTAGAAATACTAAGTACATTCTGCAGTTACTCAATAAGGTGTATAAATGTTCCATGGAGCTTATTTGTTCTTTTGATCTCCAAGTGACTTGCATGTCACATAGAGGGCTAGTTTCAAGGTATGTGAGTAATAATTGTAGGAGCACTGTCCTGGTGCTTTCAATTCTTTAGCAGAAAGGAGGAAAGCAGCCTATAATAAAATTTATTAATCTGAAAGAATATAAAGGTGTTCCTCTTTACGTGTTACAATGATTAAAGTCTCCTTTCTATAAGGTTCAGATAGCTGTTTTTAATGCAAGTCACCAAATAATATATTCATTAAAAAGAAAACTCTTTTAGCAATAACACTTTTGTTATTAAGGGAAAATTACAGAGAGTGTGTGACAATTGCTTTCTAGTTTGAATCCCGTTTCTTCACTTAGAGGCTGTCCTAATAGAATTAAACAATTCAAAAAACACAAAAATTCAGGCCATCACAGCATTAGAAACTACTATTTGGTAAGCAATTACAAATAAAAGAAAAACTTTAACAACTGCACTCATTTACTTGTGACTGCTTCTCAGGAATGCACATGAAGTACAAACAAATTTCAGTGATCAAAACTGAACCATACAACAGCAAAAAATTTGCTCCAACAAATTGGTAGCCAAAGATTTTTTAGCTTACTAAAGAGTCAGGAATAGAAGAAAGTACTTCTTCCTCTTACTCTCCTTTTCCTGTCAGTCAATTTTGGCCCCATTACATAATATTTCAGTAAAATTACAGTATGACACAGTGACCAGACAAAGCACATGGCAGATGGGGAGGGGAAATCATGTGGAATCCTTTATAAACATCACAGATTTTTGTCTTCACACTTTCTAAAAAGAAGAATGTAAGTCTTTGTGCTTAGTGGCACTGTGCAACTGACGTTTAATTACATTTTATTTCTCAATAGAAAAGTTGAATGCTGAGGGCCTCTGCAGGAGACCAAATATGGTTTTCTTAAGTTTACAACATGGCCCATAGATATCTTCTATTCAAAACAATATGTTTGGGTCAAAAATTAAATTAATTTAACCCTTTTTGTGACAAGTTCTTTTCAACTCCTTTCTTATAGATCATGCTGTACAGCCATACTACTGCCATTCTCAGAGATTACAATGCTTAATGGAAAGAAGAACAGGAAAAACAAGAGGAGAAAACATGTGTATGTCCATTACAAATAAACAAGAAATACCACAACCACTTAAAGTCAATTCTATATATCTAAAAACATCCTCTTAAAATGCCGTTTTTCCAGCATTGTATAGACAATGCATAGACAGAGAAAAAAAAAAGCAGTTATCCCATGAAGACACTTCTTTTGGATCTTATTTTGTGTCTTGAATAACAAAATCAAATTAAGAGTGTATGGAAGGCATCTCTCAAAGCTACTTTCAAACTGTCTGTAATGCAATGCAATTAATTGCATATCTTTGCGAAGACTATCCAAGTTTTCATATCCATTTTATCAAGGAGTACGTCAGATAATAAGTTATTTAATGAAAAAGGACTAAAGATGTTTGAGTAGCAGAGTTAAATACTAACAATAACATTGTTATTACAGCCATGAGAATTCAGATTCTCCTTAACAGCTCTTTTTGAGGCATTGTGAGACTTCTCCATCAAGGTCTGGAAAAAGTAAAATAGTTTTATTTTATAAGAGTAAATATGCTTTTTCTCACAAATAATGCTCAAGAGTGAGGAAATAAAAAACACCCAGAAGGTTGCTTCATTTCTTATGAGTGCCTGTGGTCCCAATTTGCCCCCAAAATTTGCTAAGTACACATAAGAAATCAGCCTTTATCAATGTTTCAATGTGGAAAAAAATTGTACCAGTACAAAGTCAGTAATGTCTCTAACTTGTATAACACTTAGTATAAAACATGATGAAAATGTATCAAATCAATAGCACTGGAAGGGCACTCTTATTATATTTAATGTCATTAGAAGTGAAAATATCACCACAGTAAAAATATGTTTAAACGTCTAAAGGAACAGAACTGGTTAAAAACCGTTATGAGCTGTCAAAGTCAATGGTCTTTTTGAAACATAACAATGAAGCTCAGTGAATGAGATCTTTATTCTAAGAAAACTAATTCTGCAATAGAAGGTGAAATTTATTATTTCTGTCTTTTAGCTTGAATGTGATAGATTGCATCTAACACCAACTTAAGGTATCAAAAAAATTCTTTATTTTGTTAACTGTCTCCTTCATTGCCTAGTAAGAAGGCTAAATGGATAAATAAGCTGTATATTTATGGAATATTTTTACATTCCATGTTATGGCCACTGCACACAAACCACGTAATTCTCCCATAAATGTGTGAATATCCCCAAAGTGACATTCCCCCAAAAGTCATTAAAAGAATTCTTTTTGTTAGACAGAAAAAGCATGCAGATGTAACAGTGCAACAGATATGTGGTAATGCAGACACTTCCAACAAAGCATAGCAATAATCAAAGCACACAGGATTCACAATTTTGCTAGCATTGAGTTTTCAAAGGAGTCCGGTACTGGCATGATTTGTTTTATTACTGAAATACAGGAGCAAATGGATGAATCATTCAAGAAATTATACATAAGAGGTATCAAAAGATATTGGATTTTTTCACAGTGCAGTAGTAATTACGGGAGACTTCAGTGGCATTTGGTGGCAGCAAAATCAAATTGGTTTTTCTTGCTGTTGCTCAATAAACACTGACGGTATCATAGTAGGATACAGTGTGTGCTGGTCATGAAGTTTAGGCATGTTGACATGACATAGTCTCTGTCAACTTATTCCTATGCCCAGTACATTCAACTAATGCAATTTCAACAAATGGCAAGAAAATAGTTTCTAAATAACTTTCATTCATTTTAAGGTTGGTTAAAATTTTGCATACAAACACATTTATGTTCACAAAAAGGATAAAACCAAAGAAGAAGGAATAGACAATCAGGGATCTTATTATGTTAATAAGTATGGATACTAAGTAACTGGAAGTTAATACAATATATTTACTCAGCTGTAAAGTCGTGGGATAGAGAAAGGAGGGTGGGAGAGGAGTGGAGAGGAGGGAAACAGTGAATAATAAGCAGTTAAGCAGCTAATGAAAGTGAAGCTGATGTTTGAATGGTGCAAGTGATTTCTTCATTTTAGTTATCATTCTAACCAAAATCTCTATTAAATAAAGGTACGGGGAATTTTTGGATTTTGTGTAGCATTATGTGCACACACTTGTACTTCTCAGTGAGAACTTTTCTGCTGGGAACAGCAGCACTTCTTTTATGACAACAAAAACTCAGTAAAGAGACAGTGTTGAACTGTTTGGTAAACTTGAACAGCTAGCACACCCTGATAGACCCAAATTCAACCTGCTCTGGAGGCACTACCTTCTGGATTTAGCTCTAGCCATGTGACATAAAGCTAACAAGCAATTTGGATTCTGAATGGATGAGTTATGCATCGGGGAAGTTCCTCTCTGATATACCATGGAGCAAATACACTGTTTTGTAAGTGCTTCAGATTAGAAAAGATCAGATCTATGCCTGTGTGCTACTTACAATGAAAAATGGAGCTAAATTAGAATGTCTTCTTCACCCTGAATTCTGGGAATAAGTAAAGACAGAAAGAAACTGCAGGAACTCAATAGGCTGTCTTCCTAAAATATTTTACAATATCTGCTGCCACTGATTAAAAAATTGTGCCACATAATTACGATTTTTCCACTGGATTTCACTATGCTGATGATAGCCTGGAAACATGAACTCAATCCAATATCAGGATGCCTGCTCTTAGCTGATAATTTTTAAAAAATAAAACCTATGTTGATGAAAAAATATGACAGCAATTACTTTCCTAAAGTTGAAGAGGGATTTAAAGAAATGGCCATTTATCTGAAACAAAGATAAATAATCTCTGACTCAGAAAACTGCTGAAGAATTACATTTTGTATATAACTTTATTTCCACAAAGTATGTCATAGGAATACTTAATATGTAGGTTTTTTGTCTTTTCTTGCAGTGATTTAAGATATGCCAGTCAAACTAAAGGACAAAGTGAACATAACTGTTCATTAAGATACTAGACATTTATATATTGTTTGTGGCAAAATCGTTCAGAGACTTATACAAATATAATTTTGCTTTATTTGTCTTGAAATAAATTTCATGTATATTTACAAGTGTTTGGAGCCACTTAGTTTAGTCCTAGAAAAATGTTTTGACCCAGTTAAGGGGAAGAGAATGAATTAATTGTTCAATAGGCATAAATAACATTACTAATTGGATTCATTTTGCAAACTTAGGCAAAAGAGATTCTTCTTACTGGACCTAAACCAGCATACCAATAATAAATTTTTTCATAGTCTTTTTTCTTTTCCCCTAGGCTGACAAAATATTTTCTGACAAATCATTTTTGGGATTAATATAATAAGGAATTGATTAATGAATTCATTGTGAAAAAACACAGCTTTTGATTGCCTCGTGTATTTTTAACTTTTGCTTATCCTCCAATTCTTTTTTTTTTCCCCAAATATTCTCTTCATTTCCGGGACCGCACTCTGTGAGTTTTCCCTTAGTGCATTCCCTGGTAGAATTCTTTTCATCCTCTTTTGATGTAGAAAACCGCTGCAATCTCGTAGGGCACATTATCAAATGTAATGGGAGAGGTCTAATAACATTTGTGGACCAAGATATAGGGTGGACTTCAGACACCTTGAGCAAGATTTGGGTTGAGTCCCAGCACCTACATTTGAAATCATGTTCACAAAGCAGCTCTTCAATGACAACAGGAAATATCCCTCCATTATGAACAGCAGAGCTCTCCAAATATTAAACTTAGTGCTGTGTATATGCATGATCCACATGAACCATACATTACTGGGTGTGCCTGGGAGCATAAAAGTTAGTCTGCAATTATTTTACCTGGTAATCATTTTGAAGTATGTTATGTAAAGAGGTTTCTGAAACAGAAACAGATCTTTGTATTAAATAAGTAAGTCTTGTCTATTAACCTGCAGTACCAATGACTTGTATAGATGGATCTGGAATTGTGCAAAATCAAGAGGAACAAGAGCTGGCACTCCACCTACTTTATCTTGTAACTCAGTAGCCCTGAGTGTCCTCCTGAAAAGCAGAAGTTATAAAGCTGAGCCTTTCCAGTTGAAGAGGTCTTGAAAAAGTGTCGTCCTAACCTCTTGGAGACTACAGAATGGCTCCAATGGTATAAAGGAACTAATATTGTCTCTAATATTTTAAAAGCAAAGTACCTACAGCTGTATTTTGTCAAGGGCCTAATGAAGCCGGCTTAGTTGTACTCCAAAGGTGTCTGGCAGACAGGAATTTTTAATCAAGTTTCTGGATATTAAGGAAGTTTTTGTAGGAACACAGGGCTACTCCAGCAATTTTCCCAGTTTCAAAAGCAGAGATGTAGGATATAAAAAAATCTGTGCTTGCACAGTAATGCACCTTATGTATGTATAAACCTTAAGCTTTATGGAACTTCTCTGACAGATTGTTTAGGATGTCAGAGTCTTCTAAAACAGTGTTTTGGCTCTGATCTCATATTTTAAACAGGAATTTTCATGGTTGTTTGGCAAGAACTCATTCTGTTTATTGATCTTTAGGACTTATCTCTTACAGATTTTAATAAGGGTCTATCAATGGGATCTGTAAAGTATATTCTTGACTGTGGCATAGCTCAGGTTTGTATAATAATCAAAGGTTCTTAATAGCTAATAGCGTTCAAATGTTATTAACCTATAGCTATAGCTAATATTTGATTCTGACATGGAAATTAAACTGGATCAACGTTTCTTTTTTCTCTGTGTTGGAAACTTATGATTGTTTTCTGGGGAGGTGGCCTTTAAACTAAGTACAAATAACCCTTGTCATAATGCAAAGATGATTGAGATTCAATCTCACTAATTCCTAGTTGTAGACACATCTAGACAATAAATAAACTCAAGATAAGGTAATGAAATTCTTAAATATAGCTAAAGATAAAAAAGATTTATTTAAAGCTAGGGATAGATGTGAAAGACTGTCTTGTAGAAGAACCAATATGAACCCAAAGTGCTTCTAGGTCCTCATTGCATGTTTTTTTTTTTGTTTGTTTCAAAAGATAAAACAGATCATAAAGTTTTCATTTTACCTAGTTATCAAAATATGGCTGAAATTTCTGGCTTAGATATCTTTTCTACATTGAAACAATTAGCAAGATTAATTCAAGTTAAATTAAAAAGAGATTAATTAGTTCATATAAAAATGTTGTGTAGATGCTCATTCAGTGTTAAAGCAGCCTCAGTGAAAATTTCACAATAGGATAAACTAAATTAAACCAAAGTCCCCTTAGTTCTTAATAAATGACCACTCCAGCATTTAGCATGGTCTAACTGTGCTCTTTAAGCATACACATCTTCTAAAAGGGCAGTATTCCTCCATGTCTTCATTTAGACAAGCCTGATGAGATTTAGTCTCCAAGTATTTGTTTAAAAGTCAACTTTGGAATAACGGAATGACTAACAAGAAGTTGCTGGAGGGCCTACATATATAGGCTCGGTCCTCACAGTTCTCACCAACACGAAATGTTGAGACATTCCTGCACATCCACAGAACGGAGGCTGTTCTATATGGGCTCCCCTGCAAGCAGCCTTAGTGCACAGCTCTTCCTGCTCTCATGATGAGTTCCTGTACAGGAGTGCGATGAACGCCCTAGAAAATCTTAGAATACCCTGCATTGACACTGGTCTTGTAAATGAACGAGAGCAGACCTTTTAAAAGAAATTCTGAAATTTCTCAGTGTCAGTTCCTTCTAATTATTTTCTAGTCAATGGCAGACTTTCTTATGCCCAGAAAACAACAACATTAATAGTAGGGATTAATTGCTGAATTCGGAATTCTAGAAAATTCCAGTCAGTACAATTTTATGTGGCTGAATTTTTGGAATAAACTGCTCAGAGATACCAGAACCATCATACATCTGAGACACACAGACTGGGTGGCAAGGAGTCTAGAGAATATGTTATCTGTAGTTCATCACTTGTCTTTAGGTGAGAGCTATCTGCTCAGCAGTGATGAAGTTCGTGCCTTTTCTTTTGACTATTGTGCATTCAATGCTTCCATATTGTAGAACACTACCAATGTTTGTGCTTAATGAAATTGAAAAAACTTGATACTTCAGAACAATGAAAAAGATCATCTTTTACTCCAAAGTCTTCAAATGCTCCAGAACCAAGGAAAAAAATTAAGTAGTCTCACTCTCTTTCAAAATTATTGTACATGGGGAAAATCTCACACATTGTACTGCTGAAAAATTTATGTTCCCTTTACATTGATGAAATCTCCTTCCTGGTCTCTCAAATGGCTGTCATATCAAACCTCACATCAACTAAAACTTTCTGCTTTTGCAGATGTGGAAATCATCTTTGCTTTGGAAAATATATTGCTAGACAGAAAATGCAAAGCACTAAAACAACCTCCCAGTAATAATCCAATCCCCACTGGCTTATAAAATATGTAATGAATTCACCCCATGCAGTTGTTGAGCTTTTCCTGTGGTGATTACTATGTGCCATTGAATATGTATTGATAGTACGATGAAATGATTACTCTTTAGGCTTGAAAATGTTTGAGGAACTGTATTGTATTCGAGAATCTTTACCATTGCAGAAGTAGATGAAAAATCTAGTTGAAATGTGTTTTTCCTTCCATAAAAGTTCTTTCATAGTATGTTCATATAAGCAGTGTTCCAACTCTGCTTAATGTTAATTTCAGTTTTCACAGAAGTAAAAGTTCTTTAACTAAACAGTAAGTGTATCAGTTCCCATGTCAAACAAAGTTTTGTACCTCCAATAATGTATGATGGTAGATGTATGAATTATTTAAGTCTATTCATGAGACATCTATTTACAAGGAAATTGTCATGACTGGTTTGGTTTCCCTTGACCTTGAGAATAATCCACACTTTTCTCTAATTAAAAAAACAAACAAACAAACAAACAAATGGGAATGGTATCAGCTTCATTAATTCTCTCTTTTAATGCTCTTGAAACACAGCCTTTCTGTATTTATGCCACATTTGCACTTCTATGGGCAGTAAAAACATCAAGCCCTTCAACTAACGGTATTATAAATGCAATGTACAATGGTTCCAGAGTTTTCATCCAAGAGGGCAGTTGGAAGGTAATTAGAATAGATATAATCAACTTTTGATCCTTCAGATTTTCTTTCTGTGTTATTAGCCGTGAAACAAACTAGAACTTGTATAACTGTACAGCTGTTCATATAAAGAGTATGGTAGATTATCCTCACTAGAGAGTTGAATTTGTGCACTCTTTAAATTTCATTCCAAGAGTCAAAAAAAAAAAAAAAGCTTCTGTGTGCTTCCAAAAGCATTTGTTATAAGACAGAAATAAAAATGGAGTTTCCAAGTATTCTTTTTTTTTTTTTTGCTGTTGGTAAATTTCAGTTTCAGTACAGGTGTCAACTTTGACATTTGGGAGCAGAAAAAGAAGGGGAAAGCATTCTAATGAATTGCTAGAAGATTTACAGGAGAGTGAAATTTAGTGTCTACTGCATATAACATCATTATTAATGAAAGTTAGAGTACTGCTTAAAATTCTGTTCAAATGTGGAGCATTCTAAAATTGCAGCTATATACAGCTTTTAAAATTGCCTATTTTCTTTATCTGATTGCTTTTTGATATCAGGGAAAGGTTGAGGAGGTCTGAGCAAAATCTAAGAATGTGGGAATCTATTCAGCTTTTGAAGGCTGAAAGAAGGTTTACTATTTAAAGTTTTAGATTAGCTAAGAATGCGTAAATCCTTTTCTACTTCCATTTATCAGAAAAAAAAATAGTATTAAGTGCACTGGGGAAAAAGCAGTGGCTTCATCTGCAAACAGAACAGGGAAAAGTTACCAAGTTCCAAATCAAATATACATTACCTAGGACTTTGTCTAAACATTTAAATTCTCAATTTGAACAAATACCTAAAAACAACATCCATAAAAGAGTAACTTCGATGTTCTCCTGGTAACCTTTCAACCATTGTCTGAAAACTAACTATTCCTTACAGTGGACAAAGAATATTTTGAAAATACTTACATAGTAAATTCAGTTTGCAAAGTCAGTTATGAAGAACTGGTTTTGCATGGAGCTGCTTATGATCTGAGAAATATCCAGTCAGGAATAATTGTTCATTGATAATAAACATTTAAATTAAAAAAAAATCATAATAATTACTTTAAATGAAACCCGCAGAAACACAGTTTTTGGATGATGTAAACTGTGGGAAGGTGGTGGGCAGGAGAAAATCCAGCGACAGGAAATTTTTAGTACATTCTTGTTTTACAATAAATTTGGGATTTTGATGCATAAGAAAATACTTTTCTCTCATGGAAAAATCTTTGCTTTGATGTATTTGTTGTATATTATGATTTACACTTACTGAACTATAAAAATTCTGTATTAAAAAAATAGCAATACATTTTTGACAGCATAGATTCTACCTTCTGTATCTGTCAGTTAACAACATCACAATCAGGAAGAATTAAAGTCTATATCTGACTCCATAACTCTGTGCTCCTGATTTAAAAAAAATAAGATGAAAAAAACCCAAGCTATTCTTTTATGTAAATGTAGCTTCCCTAATAAAACAAAGTGAGCCATATGTGCAAAGACTTTCATATAACACATGTGGCAATATTCATGTTTGATCCTAACACTTCATTTGTAATTTCTCTTCCTTAATAACAGATTGTTCTGCCTTGTTTTATACTTAGGTACCTTTGTTATTATTCTATGATTTAATGTTTCTACATATGGATAAATAGATATTTCCAAATAAATAGATATAAATAGCTGCACATATATGACACATTTTGTATCATGTATATAGGACTCTAAATCATTCTACTTACAGTAAAGAGATAAAAAAAGCACGTTCAACAAAATAGTTTGGATGATTAGAAGTGAAATACTTTCCTCAGTAGGTTAACACTACAAAGTTGCATTAGAAGGAACCATATTCACATGTAGTTCATATTTTCTGTGTGAACCAGTCAGACCTCACGTGAGAATAAAGACTTTGATCCTTGTCTGTCATGAAATAGTGAAGTTCCACTGAAATCATAGCTATTAATTTATACTAGTGAAGAATCTGGGACATATATTTCCTTTCTCTGTAAACTAGTAAAAACCTGATTACATAATGCAGGTAGATTTTTCTTTTAAGATGCCCTATCTTTATTTGCCATTTTTGCTGGAGTGGAGTTGGGGGCAGACTGTGATGGGAGACAATATTTATCAATGTTGGAGAAAACAAAATGAACATGTTCCTCCCTATGTGATGGTTACAGAAAAGATTTTCTGTGAGGAGAATAGGTTTGTTTTAAATACTGCACTGCCAAATTAATTACAGACCTCTTGTTTTATAAAGTAATCAAATAAATGTTTAAAATTTAGGAAAGTGCTAAAGCAATACCATTTCACCACTTCATTCTTCATAGGAACAAGATTTATGGATTTGATTTACCTGGCTTGTCTCACATCTTGTCCTACAGACTTGAATTAGAAATGTGAAAATATTGTGCGATCTCCCTTACAAGAAAACACCCCAAAACCAAACCAAACAAAACCAAACAACAAACCACAACTTTCCTGAATCCTTTACAATAAAGGAAAATCATGTGTGTACCTGATGTCAAGTTTTGATGTCGTGGGTCTTCTTTTACTGGTGGGACAGATTAAAAAAAAATAGATAATAATTTAATCTACAGTTTCAGTTCAAAATACTGAAATAAATGTAAATAAGAAGTATGTTTGTTTCTTAGAATCCTCTCTCAGATAGGAATTTCTATAAACTAGATATTTTAAGCCTGACTCTCCTAGTTAACCATTTGAACATAAAAAATTTCTGTCCAGTAAATCCATATAAGCAAACTGCTTCTAGATAGTCGTTTAGTGAACTTGCACAAGTGCCACTTTTATCCTTTGAGGTTTAGGATTTAAATATACACATTTTATATGCAAGTCACTGTATTTAACCAACGTAGAGAGGATATTTATGTCTTTGAACACTTAATAAAATACTTTTATTTATTGCTATTAATTATCTTTAGAGATATAGCAGAAATCATTTGTCCTTTTGCTTATTACTGTGAGGAAACAATCAAGGCAGTGCTGTGTCCAAGAGGTTAGCCTGAATATGGGTGATCATGAAGTCTGTCTTGTGTAGGAAAAAAAATGCTTCTGGTTATCACTTAAATATTTTACAGCATGAAGCTAGTGACCTACTGCATCAGACAAACTATGGAGATGAACTTTGCACTGCCTGGGTAGGAAGCACAAGAGCAGACAGAGTGGGGACTGCTAATCCTCGGCTCCAGTGCTGGGGGCTGGACAGGTCACTGCTGTGCCAGCCAGGGAGGGTCACAGGCAGGGCACTGCTGCAGCCAGATTGGATGCACTCGATACTCATATGCAAAGGAGGCACCAGACATTCAATTACTGTGGATTTATGTACAATTTCATTGTTTTGGCTTACTCGCATGTGTATAGAAAGATTAAAAAAGCTCCTCTTTCCAATCCCATAAAAGCTTCCAAACATGGATGTTTGCATTTTTATTGCTGTTTGCAGAGATTTTCATCCCTTTATTACCTTTAGTTTTTTCATCCTTCAGCTGTTTCTTCTCAGTTGTTTTTTCTGCAAAGAAAAAGTGGCACAGTTAAAGTTTGGTAAACTGTCTGCTGAATAGATTTTACCTAGAATTTTCAAGTAAAATTCTTTGAGAATTAACACATATATTTTGGGGGTTGCTTCAGAAAACAATACATGAAAATTTGCAATCTCATGCTATTTTTATTGTGATCTTCTACATATATATGAACACACAGAGTAAATTCCTACCTTCTTTTTCCTTAGTTGTCTTTGGTTTTTTTGTGGCTGAAAAGATTCACAAAAAAATACCATTAAGTGGCAGGCTTCAGAAATACAGTGCTTTTACAATAAGTACCTTGCAAAAAGATTGTCTCCCTTGTAATTTCCCTGGAAGAATTACTGTAAATGTGTCTCACAGCATGTTTACAATGTCTATAATATTGTAACAGTGCCTGACACCCTTAGTGGCAGTAGCTGTTGTGGGCTTTGTGTAGGGTTGGAAATTGTTTGAATATTGCTGGTTGCAGAATAGTTTGGAAAATCCTGATAAAGACTTTAGGCATTTAAATTCTGTAATTTCCTAACTGCTTCCAGATTTACCTCTTTATTTGGGGCCACTGGGAATACACTAGGGAAAGCCACTGCCTATTGATTGCCTCTTACTCTCTTTCCCAGAGTGATCTCAAGCATCCGAAAGAAATAAACAAACAAAAATCCCAGGATACAGAGCAAGATGGAACTTTAGAACTGCCAATTGTGGCCATTCAGAGGTCCTGCAGCAAGAGACTGTGATTTATTTAAGGTTTTTGTCTAATCTACATTCATTTAGAGCATGTGCTGTTTTTCTTTCAGTATCCTTTTTTTCCCCAGCTGCAAATGCATTTGGTCTGTGACTCCATTCAGCAAGGCAGATAGAAATTAAGCAAAGTGTATAGCTTCAGGCATCTGAGCCCATTTCAGTATTCCCTGGTGACTACAGCAGACAAATAGCTGGCTGCCTTCAAATGGTTCACTTGCACTTTGCATCATCCAACCAGTTGAAATGACGTTTTCTTCAGTGTCTTCTGGCAAGTGTGTTACCTGATTTACACTAGCTGTCTCAGTGAGGATCACCTGTATCTAGCTCACCAAAACATGCTGCAGAAGGTAAACAGTGAATATTCAGCTGATCAGAAGGGCCTGTGGCAGAGGCCTGTGTAGCTGCAATGCTGTCAGTTCACCCATGCTGCCTTACATTATCACTGCTCCTTGCAGATGAGCAGCGTGCATTAATCAACACTGTTCATTAGTTCTTTCCATAAGGCATACAAGAAAAATTTAATATTTACCTGCTGTTGGGATTTCAGCTGTTGGCTCTCCAGGAAAATAACCAGTAATGAAGAGGAAGGTGGGGGGGAAAGGAAGAAAAAAACCAAGAGTTTCAGTATCACGTTTTTTCAGGGCAAGAAACCATTTAAATAGATCTTCTCTCTCATCTGCAACTTTTCTGTAGGATATTAATTTACAAACAAATATGCCTTAACAATAGGCACGTACATAAAATTTCACACTGAAAGCTAATAGTCTCACACTTTGAAGTCCTGTAATCCAGCATGCAATGATTCCTGCAAATGCAAACATTGTGCCGATCAAAGCTTTTCATCAAGCAAATATTTAAATAGACTTATTTTTAAGCGTGCCTTCATGGTTATAGATGACTATGCTATTTTCCAAAAAATGTATTAATTTCAAATGTTACCTCTCTTTTCTTATCACCCACACATCCCAACCAAAGACTGACACTGACCTTGAATAGCTGGCATTGACCTAAGTGTTTCTCCCACATTAGTAGTTCACCTTGCCTTTTAAGAGTAAAATCTCTTCAGTAATTTTGACTACATCTTTGCACACCACCTAGCACAAGAGAAGTGTACATTCCTAGGCTATTATAATACCCAAAATAATTTATGAAAATTGGTCAATCTATTGGATAGAAATTCTCTGGTGTAAACTGTCATGACTCTTTTTAAATCAAAGAAATTAATTAAATTGTCATTTTGAATCCAAGAATGTTTTACCTATCGCTACTCCATTAGCCTCAGTTTTATGTAGGAACACAATTTAAAAGAGAAAGAATGACCTCACTACTCAAGAAAAACCTCTTTTCCTAGAGCTTAGAGCAGGACAAAAAAGGAATAAGATCACAAAACATTTCAGGGTATTCCTTTGATAGAGTTTTCTCTGTACTTTATTCCTGCTGGTTTGGCTTCAGATGAACATGAGCTCACACAAAGGTGAAAATGTTTCAATCAATGCTTTTTCAACAGGAAGACTGAGCAATTAAGCATCGTTTTTCCCTAACACATCCCAGGAAGCTTTTGCTCAAGTCTTGGCCCATAAGGAGACCTGTAAATGTCAGTGCTCAATGCTTAGGCACCCTGGCCATTCAGCAAAGGCCAGTTTTGCTGCTATTAAAGGCTAACATGCTAAAGTTCTTTAATATTTACCTTTTTGCATATAATCTTGCTCATAGCTTCTGGAAGCTGATGCATTACTACACTGTGACCCATGGAATAATCAGTACGTTTTTTCATTTTCAGAAGAAAAAACCAAGATTTTTTCTAAGGTGCTGAATCTAGGACAGGGGTTCATGCTCTCACTTCTTAATTGAGGGAGTGTCTCTCTGAGTGATCTGGATGGGCTCAGATGGACACATACCCTAATTGATTTCCTTAGAGAGTCAAGTATGGGAAGATTCTTGACCTGGAGGGCAATAGAGGGTTTGATCCTCTGTTGTATGAAATATAAGGGCCATTTCCTCCTCTCAGTGCATCAACAAACTTCCAATTACTCTGAGAACATTGGGAAATATATGACCCCCTAACATGGGGCTTTCATTATAGAACTAAATGGGAATATAGTTTGCCAACTCCTAGGGTATTTTTAAAATATCAGCCTACTTGTACTTTTTCTTGACTGCAAACTGTGGTTTGGTGTTCCCGCATGTGTAAAATATGCCACCAGCTTTGTTTTCTGTTCAAGGTAATGTCTCACAATTTGTGAGTCTTTAGTCAGTATGCAAGGAGTAAATTCTGCATCATTACACATTTGAGTTTGATGTACAGGTTGTCAAAGATCTTGTGCACTAAAACAGAAATAGTGAATAATAAAATGATTTGCTAATTTCTTTTAAAATTGAGTGAGTGGCTGTGTAGTGACCTGCCCAGTTAGATCATGGTTAGATCAAGTTACTACTATAAAATTGTATGTGTTGTTAATTTGAGTAGTTTTCAAACTCAGCCTTGTCTTTCTTTTTATACCTGCATTACCTAATGATCCAATCTCTTTACTGACTTAAACCCCATTTGCTTTTACAGTGAGAGAGAGCAAGATACAATGTGTGAATGAATTCAGCCCAGGATAAATATATTAATTTATTTTACATTCCTACTGGACTTGCATTCCAAAATCAGTGGGTATTTTGTGCCCATTACTACATCTCATACTGAATTACACAATAGCTATATTCATGTTATGGAAAGTACACTGTACACCAGGCTAAGAAATATATGAATGAAAGCCATATAGACCTCTATAAATAAAGAAGGCAGTGATCCAGCTAAGTGTTCTAAATTTAAAATAGATAGCTTTGGTGTTTAAAATCTTAAGCTAGATCTATTCAAGGATTATTTGCTCAAAATGGACTGTGTATAATTAATCTTTAAAATGACTATGGGTCTGGTTGTTACTATTTTTCCTTCTTTTCCCTTTATTTTTTTTCCTTTTTCTAAAGACATTGTTAACATTTATAATCATTTCAAGCATCAGAATATAAGCTCAAGAATGTGGTACAGACATCCCTCTGCAAAGGTCAAGGGAAAATACCCTGCCAATCCCTTATATTCACAATATACCAGGGTAATATAGCTCTTGATAAAAAACTTTGTAGACAGTGACTTTGGGTTGAAGTGATTAAAGCATAAGGTTTTAGTTTCTTAAATCTGTGATTTTCCTCTAAGAGTAGTGAGTGCCATCACTGGGTCTCTCAGATAAATCAGTGCAGAAGACATTAAATGTCAGTGAACAGAGCCAGTGAAAACAAGACTGAAAAAACCCTGATTAATAGAATCAGAGCAACATTTTCTTGAAATACTAGCAAAAATGGAAATAAGCCCATGGACAGCCTCACAGGAAGTAACAATTTTACAATGAAAACTCAAAAACTGAACACTGCAGTTCAGGGCTGCAGGAGATCCTTCAGTGTAGGCACATTTCTGATGCCTTGTGTTCACACTTTTCCTTTGCAGCTGGGGTTCAGGGTACCACTATTTTCCTACAGGTGGTTAAGAGCAGATATTCATCTTCTCTAACTTTAAGCACCTAGAACAGGTGACTGAATTAGGAAGTTTTAAGGGAATCAGTTTGCTTTACCTTGTCATCAGCTTACTTTTTGTCAGAAAAAGGCATGGTTTGGTCTTGATGTGCCAGCCACAGCACCAAAAAGAAAACACAGATCCCGTGCTAAAGAGACAGCAACTAATTCATCTGTGGAGGTCCATATTTCAGCATTTTCACAATTCAAAGCATGTAGTGCAAACATTGTCCTTCTGATCCTTGTGTGACTATGCTTTAGAGTATGTACTGTGTAGCGACTTGTCACAATAAGCTTAGATCCCAGTCTTTTTCTGCTCAGAAGTCTTCCTTAAAAATGACCTTTTTAAAGTACATTATCCAATGACTTCAGTGGAAAGTTTTGCAATGTGACAAATTGCCCTAAAATCCTTCTTAAAACTAATCTAAATTGGAAATATTAATTTCTCTTTAATTAAATTAAGGTTTTTTACTAAAAAAAGCTTTTATTTGAACAAGACCAACAACATGCTTAGTGAATTAATGATGTAATTTCCAAATGATATAAGTAAGGAAAAGGTTGTCTAATTCATTTATGCTATATGCTGTTTTCTTATTTTCAATAAACAGTATGTTTGCCTAAATATAAATTATACACCCACACTCATCTAAAATGACCACAATATAGGTTTTGTTAGCAGTGTAATTTACTCAATTTTTTTAGGAAGTAAAAATTGCAAGCAGAATTTGAATCTTGCAACTTCATAATATTACATTATAAATGTGCTTGGTTTTATTGTGTTTGGCTGCTAGTAAGCAGATGGAATACAAGAGTGTCTGTACTATAAGCAAGAAAATATCGTTATCTAACATGCCAAAATTGCAAAATTGCAAATTGAGAGAACATGCATCTGAGAAGAAGGTTTATATTCCATACAAAACAGGCCATGACACGTACTTGCAGTGTTCTTTGGTTTGACTGGGAAGTAAAAAGAGGGAAGAAAAATGGTGAAAACATTCAGGTTCAGCATAATATTGTTATGGCAGAGAATGGCTTTATTTGTTCTATATCTTCCCACGTATCAAAACATATATTCAGTAATCTCACAATATTTAATAACAATATAATAATGAATGATAGTAGTTGGGATGTTCTCATTTACAGATGATAATTGTTTTGTTAGAGTTAAGGATGACTAATATTAACAATAAAAATTTTAATTCTTCACTTATTTCCTTTTATGAAGAAGTACGGAGCAGACATTCTTTTAGCACATGATGAGAGTCTACAGTGAAATTGAATAATGCTCCTTCCTATACCACCATCAATTTTGCTCCGTCTTGTACAAGCGAGAACGTGCATGAGCTATGATATCAGAGACATTTACCACAAATGATGAATAGTGCCAGATCAAGATCTGAATGAGGCATCATATGATACTTGCAATGGATGAAAATTAAAGTATTGCCCATCCTGAGAGGCTAAATCTTTTGTGAAGTCCAAATAAAAGGCAGATTCCCAAAAATTATTAGCAAAATGAAACCATTTAAAGGAAGCAGTTTCAGAAAGCAGTTCAAATTCTTTGCTGGCATATACATTTGACATCAATGGAGTTACAGAAACAGAAATTTGACCTTTGATATATACATATATCTATATCTTAAAATGACAACCAGCATTACAAGTATGTACTGTGTTATTTAGTTTGTGGTATGGCTTGTCAGGACCATTCCATACATCAAAATAGATTGTGGGGCCATGGTTTTGACATTTGTTGTGTGTATTGTGCATTTTATTTCACTATTTCTATAAATACCATTTTAGAAAGTAAATGTAAGAGTGCTTACCTGCTTTTGTAAGGGGAACATCTTTTTCATGTCTGAGTGCTTCATGCTCTAGACAGAAAACAGCATAACAAAATTGCCATAATGTTTCTAAGTTACATTTTGTATGGGTGTTTTGAATTTTTTTTGTTTTGTTTTGCTCTATAGGGTTTTGTTTGTTTGTTTGTTTTTAAGTAACAAGGATTGCATGTATGTTTTTCTGGACTAAGCAGTCAGTGTTTCTTGTTTCATGCTGTTACTTTGAAAAAGAAACCCACAGGTGAATGATTATTAACGGATTATCCACTGAGGGATCTGCCACAAAATAGCAAAGTTCATTAGTACTGCACATAGCTCCACAAATATAGCTGTTATTAATGATACTAAGAGTCATGCATGTATCTTAGGGAAGAAGTTAATAAAGTGTCCTCTAAATTCTTAAATGTAATTTTTAATCTATTTTCCATATTAATTGTTTGAAAGGAGAGTATAGTGTAAACACAGCAACCATTTGCTCAGTCTTCATTCTTGATTCAGATATACTTGAGCTGAGTTCTTAGTCTTGGACACATACTATTACATATGAATAAATTATATATAGGTGTGGAAAATGCATTTCATCTCCACATGTCCCCTTCTCCTACCCCTCCTAACATCCTTCTACTTCATAATTATTACTGAAAAAATCATAATTTATGTTATGTTGCTGAAAATATAAAATATAAAGAAGTTTTTTTTTTTTTTTTCAAATAGGTCTAGAAAACAAAAGTCAGACTTAGAAAAAAAACACCCCACAGATCTCAAAATACAGTAGCAGCTATGCAATGGAAACTGGGGCCAAAATACATTTCAGGGCTAAGGAATCAATGGACAGCTCTGCTAGCCCTGTTTCCAGGTGAGGTTTTCCAGAGCTTAAGGACTGTGCATTAGTTTCCTTTTGAGAAATGAGGACCCAAAAGCACGCTGTAAAGTGGAAAGTGCTGAAAATGTGAATAGCCTCTGAAAAAAGGGCAACATGCTTCAGTCTTTCTGCTACTCAGATGAATAATTGAACTGTGGTTTCAGGTGGAGAGACAGGTTGAGAAATGCTGAGATGAAAACATCATAGGGAATTTCAAATGGGAAACATTCTTATGAAGCATGAAGGAAAGCTTGGTTCAATGAAGAGTGATACATTTCCCATATCTGGACTTTTCTTGATCAACACATAATCTGGATAATGAATTGAAATATTTAATTATTATTTTTGTATTTTGTATTCGGCAGGTGTGCAAGATGTAGAAAATCAACAAGCAGGCTGTGTGGTAAGTTAAAGTAGGAGCTCTTTCTTGAGTTCTTTTTGATTGAGAAGAATTCCGGATGCAGTTATATTAAAATAATTTCTATTTCTCTCTTTTTAACTTAGCAGGAGAATTTATTCAACCCAAATAATTTTTAATAGCGATTTTTAAAAGACTTGTAATTCCTATATGAATTTTTGCTGTTGGGACTTTTGATATGGGAATTGTAGAATGAATTCACTCCTGCACTGAAGCAATTGGTTATGTCAATTGGACTTTTAAATAACAATGACAAGACAATATGTTAAATGAAAGAAATGGAAGACATGGTGATAAAGGCACTATAATTTTAAGCAAAACTAGAAATCGCCAAGGGCGTTTCCTTATGTAAAAGTTAAAAAAAAGACACACATATCCAGCAATTTCACAGGAATTTTTCTGATTAAGGTAGGAGTCACATACTTGATGGCTTTGCCTGAGCTACAGAAGACAAAAGAAGTTAAATTGTAATAGTTAGATACAGAAAGAAGAGAAAATGTACTATTTTCCCCCCCTTTCTTCTCAACATTCAGACATTTTATTGGACTCACTTGTTCTTAGCTTCCCCTACTTGTGCAAGGATGCACAGCATTCAAACCCCTGAAGTTTACAGCTTTGTGTTGACTGCCAGTGATGATGAGAATGTTCTAATTGCTTCATTGACTCTTCACAGCTTCTAAAACATTCATTATTACTTGATTGTTTTTCCTGTCAACATTATGTTACAAAAACTCTGAGGTCTAAATAACAGATAAGACCCAAAGAATTAGAGTTTAGTCCCAAAAACATTTTCTCCATGAGATAAGACTGATCCAAAGTCCTAATCCATCTGGTGATTTATCTTCATATTTGGGATTCTTTCAGAGGTCTGATTTACTGTGACACCCCATTTCATTAGCCCAGCCCTGGCTAATGAGAGGCTAGAACAAGCAGCTAAATAAATGTAAGGCCTTGACCTGACTTCATCATTGGAAAGACAATTCTTAGTAGAACAGTATCTGCTGGTTTTGCTCTAAATGTTATCAGTCACATATTTCAAAATACTCTAAAAAATTATTGTAGTGCAAATATACTACACAAGATGACTGCTGAATTGTGTTTCACAACCTCTGTTGCCCTCCATAAATCAGGAGAGAACCACTTATACTTACCTGACTTCTCAGTGGGAGTTGTCTTTTGTTGTTTAATTTTCTCCTCTGTGTCATAAAAGCAGTGTTAAAATCACAATGTGTTAGCATAGGTTCATATAATTGGAAAAATATTTCTATAGGTGATATTATGCATATGGTTCATAATGACAAAATAAATTAATGTCTTTAGCATCACTATTCCCTTGTGGCACTGTAAAACAGCATGCATGCATTAAGAGTTCTGGCTACATGGTGAGATCGTACTCATGGACAAAGTAAATTACTGGGCCTAATGTTTCAGCTGCCAGAAAAGAGCCAAATACCCTTCAGTGTCTTTCAGGTACTCAGGTGGAAACCATCCTATTCCTGCATCCATTACCCCTTTGCCATCATCACTGCCCTGAGTGTCTAAGTCCAACAGTTTGGTATTAGACAACACCAAGAACTTCTGTTAAGATACTGCCTAACCACAAACACGGGTGGAGGTATCCACATGTGTCTGCACTCTGAAAATGAAACAGGTGTGGAGACATCCAAGCATGTAATAGCTCACAGAGGGACATATGGGACAGTCTGAATGCCAGCCCATACCACCTGCTACTGGGCAAACCTACCTAGACCCAGCTGGACATCTCTCACAAGACCTCGGAGAAGCCTTGAGCTTCTGCTGATCTCATGGGAAAAGCTGCCCAAGTCCATATGGGCCTGAGCTACCTGTGGATTTGCTCGGCACAGCTCTCAGATGATGTGGACCCTTGTCGACATCAGCCACCAGACCTGAACAGCCTCTTCTGCAAGTAAGTTGGAGGGACTACACTTTTTAATCAAGTGGGGTTTGTTTTACCTTCCCAATGTCCCAGTCAGGTGGAAACTGGGATGTTTACATTCAGATTTCTGCTCTGCCCAGATTGGTTGATTTAAATTCACCCTACCTCATCTTTTTTTTTAGCTCTACTCCATTTTATGTCCCTTTCCATAACTGAATTCAAGCCTCTCTCCGATACTCTACCTTTCAACATTCACAAACATTAGTAAATTCTTCTTAAATAGGTTTAAGACACATTCAGACTGTACTTGCTCTTCCTCTTGTTCAAAGTTTGCAGCCTACCTATCGCCCCTTCTTTTCCCCTAAGACTTCTGGAAGGCATCAGATTAAAAATTACAATGGCTGTGTGGAGATCAGGTTGGGTAGGTATGTCTTCGTCCCCTCACCTTGTTTATTTTGTCTGTTTCGGGAAGAAAATTAGTACTAGTGTGTCAAATATAGGTAGGGATGATTACTGATATTTTCTATTATTTGGAAATTAAATATAGCTCTGAATTGCTATGCTTTTCAGTTGTTTTCTGGTAGTTGACAATTTAATTTCTCTTAATTTTTATTAAGTTTAGGGCTTCTTTTATCCCCCTTACTCAGCTATTGTTAGTCAGCTTCTTATGAAAGCATTGTATTAAAAATCTCATCTCCATATTGTGAATGCCTCTGAAGCTACAAATGTGTTATAACACAACCAGCAGCATGAAGATGAAACTTATTGGGAGAAAATGTCTTTTTTTCTGCTGTTAGAAGAATTTGGACAAATAGCAGTGTATTTCACTAGTTTAGATTGGGACATCAAACTTTCTAGATACAGAAAAATCCCAGTATGCTGACTTTAAATAAAGGCCCTGTAACATGCACTGAATGAACAACTAGTGAAAATCAAAAGATTTCCCCTTCTTTGGATATTATACTAATAATTTTGAACACTAAATAAGATATTTTTCATTTTCCTAATTCTGTTGATAATGTACAGCAATGTTTCCTTTGTAACTCTGGGATAAAAAGTCTATGAGGAAATTAGTAAGAAAATAAGTTTGTGAGTGGATGGCATATCTGATTAATTTGAAAGTAGGGGTAGTGTTCCTTCTCAAAATGAATTTATTCTTGAAAACTGAGTGTCTTGGACAGGCCTGTGGACATGCATTCATCTGGGAATGAGCACAGTAATTCTCTGGTATTCATTCACCTGTCTATTCTGCAACCTAAGCACACAGCAAATACTGATCTACTGATTCCTCTGGAGAACACCCTGATGCATTCCCTGACAGAACTACAGCTGGTGGCTGCTTGGCCTTTCCTCTGAGTTTCTAGCCTTTGGCTGTAGCCAGAAGGAAAACTGAAGGAGTAGAATATCCAGACTTAAGGAGAACAGTCTCTATAAGGGAATAGGCTTCAAGACATCAGGAACTTCACAAAATTGTTCTGTTCACCACATTCAGTATGAATAAAAGCAGAGAAAAATATATGATGAGTATAATACATATTATTTTGCCAAGAACAGAAGTCATATTTCTAATTTTTTGTGTATTTTTGTTTACCATGTCATAAAGAATCTTGCAAAAAAAAGCCCTAAAAAAACAAAACAACAATTTTGAGGACTTCATGAAACTATAAAGAGTCAAAAAGAAATTTTATGAGTATTAAAAAAAAAAAAATCTTGATGTTGCTCTAATTTTGATTAAGCCCAAAGTTTGAAGTTCTGAAATCTTTAATTGGAGAGAATTTATTTGCTCTGAAGACCTCCAGTTTTGCAGCACTACAAGCATTAATATTAATTTTTTTCCCTGATGTACCTAATTTAAATGGAAAAAAAAAATAAGGCTGTAAACATTTCTCTGTGTATTGCAGGCAGTTTCAGCAGAATTACATCAGGAATGAATTCCCTTGCTTTCACTGACATACACAGAACACTCTTTAATTTAAATATTTCCCTACAGGTTCAATATATTTTCTGAAATTCTCTAGTATTTCAGTCATGTGATACTTCCAAGACTGATGGCAGGAGGCATAGGAAAAATGGATTGAAGCTGTGCTGAATCAAGGTGAAAAAGGAGGCCACAAAAGTACAGAATGAAGCTTTTACAATTCAAGCTGCTAACTCAAGAGCACTCATTGGCACACAGCAGGCAGGAGCACTGTTACCACCAGTGCCTGCAGATTAATACTTCCAGTCATCAAGTGAAACTCAAAACAGCCACTGTTCTCTAAAGCAACCATTGATCACCTGAGAATAGAGCTTTTATGTTAAAGGAAATTTAGCAAGCATTTTTCTATCCTTTTTTTTTCCCCTTCAAGCACTTAAATTCCAAGGGCTTGTGGTCTGGAATACACTGTCCTATACTAGAGTAAAACCCTAATCAATCCAATATACTGGTTTGTGACATGATGCTCTGATGTTTGAGAATGCCTTACCAAGGATTTTTATTTTCTTGCTGCTGTATGGATGAGACTGGGCTAATTGTTCAGCAGGACTGATTTCATTTAGCAGGAAATGTGAGTGGTCATGCCACCCATCCAGGCAACCTACTTTCTGGCCACCAGTGTGGCCAACAATCTTGGATCCCCTGCTGGGACATTCCTTCCTAGGCTGAACTCACCTAATGGTTGAAGGATTCTGTTAGCCGTTAATACACAAAAAGTGATCAATGAGTTAAGTAAAATCTTGAACTATGTGTCTTTGAAGGAAGAAGAGAGAAATAATTTTTCTCCCTATTGACTCAAAACCAATACATCTTTAGTAAACCACTTCCTCAAGGCTTCCAGGAAACCTCAAAATGTCTATGAAAATACTTAACTTACAAGGTAGAATATTGTACATTATAAAAAGAAATTAGAAAAGTACTAAATGCATGGAGACATTGATTTTTTTAAAAAGAAAGATCAAGGGTAAAAAGGTAATGAGTTAAAGCCTACTTGCTCATCATTGAACATGTAAGGGTTAAATGGTGTATTCGATCACTAACTCATGAGCACTTCATTTCAATGTGAAGTTCAAACAGCAGCACTGCCAGCAAAGGTCAATGGGATGTGGATACTTGCTTTCCAGTCCCCCCTGCTTCTGGTAAAACCACTCAGCAGTGATGTAAGCTGAGCATCAATAGCGGTGTTTTCTGTGAGGTTACCTCTTAGTCTTGCTAATTCACACCGGACCCAACTGTGGATCCTTGAGTGACTTCCTCCTGAAAAAACCTGATGAGGCACAGAGCCTTGGTTTAAAATGGAGACCCCTTGTCCTGCTCACTGCAGCCAGTTGTTATTACTTACAGTTTACCTGATTGCACAGTCAGTTCAGGATTAGTATTGCTATTCTTAGTTCAGCTCCTGTTCTTCTGAGATTCAGGAACTGGAGGCTGCCTCGGTGCAGGCTATCATTTACTCAATGAGATTGTAGCTTCTCCTTTTTTGGGGGACCGCACTTACTTAATGTAATAACTAATTTATTGAAAAGATTGAGAAGGCTTAATTCTCAGTACAACTCTTTGAAGTAGTGGATGATAGTAGAGAACTCCTTCTTCAGACTCTGGAAAATGAGTTTTGCTAATGCTATTTACTACACCAGTGAGAAAAGTCACAAGAACAGTCAAAAACTCTGACAGCTGAATCTCTTTTAGTTAAATTTCACCCTCATTTTTGTTCCTCTCCAAAACACTGAAAAAACCCAATGGCACAAAGCAAAACACGTGCTTAGTTCAAGGAAGTCTCCCAGTTTTGCAGACCACACATATCCTTATTAAGCAGAGCTGGGTGTAACTGGAGGTTACTTTACCAAACTTACCTGGCTTAGTCTGAGAGACAGCTTTTTCATGTTTAACGCGCTCATGCTCTACAAATAAGAACCCCTGTATTAGAAGGATTTTTAATTTTTAGCAGATTTTAAAAATAAAAGATTCTCATTATAATTTTGAAGATGACTTTGTATTATATATTCCCACTAGACTTGAGAAGAATTTTTTGAGAAATATACTTCTCAAGAAAAGGTGTTTAACTATTTTTTTCCTTATAAAATTAAAATCGCAAAAATATTTTTTTTGGCTTTTTAACGTGGTTTGATTATTTTTCGTGGTTTTTAGAAATGTCATAGCATTTCTAAAATTATTAATTGCTTCTACTATTAATTGTGATTGCTGTCACTAATCTTCTGTATACAAAATTTCTCCTTGATGTTTAATATGGATATTATGCCAGTTTTTATTACAGCAGAAGCAGGGTTTTCTTGTGAAGAATGTCAAATAAATATTCAGTATCTTGCATAAAAAACACGAAAAACTTTCCATGTTTCTCTGTGTCCTGTGCTTGGCTGGACTAGGGCTAGCTTTCTTTATGTTAGCTAGTATGGAGATCCCATGAGTATATTGTGAAGCACTAACAATAATGGATATTTTTCTCTATTATAATACAACCTATATGCCATATTGTGCTATTTAAAAACAGTGTGCTACCCAAATCCCAACATTATGAGACAGAAAAAATTTCAAAGGAATGTTAAAAATATTTTTAATTCTGATTTGTAACTCCAATGTCTAAGCTGTGCAGCAGGTAAGCACTGAGGCATACCAAGAAATAAACCTCTAAAACTCGGACTAGAGGCCCAGCCAGAGAACTGCACAGTCCCTTCCTCATCTGTGGCGCCCTGAATTGTTTCCCAGTGTGAAGCTGCCATGGAGACAAAAGGCATAGGTGGGTCTCAGGTGAATAGGAAAATGGTTTCCATACAAACTGGGACCTGGTCCTGCATTACAGAGCAAGTCATTGAAAACCAGTTTTGTAACTCAAAATGTTGTGTGAGTTTGCATTGATGAATCCCATTTCAAGCTGCTACAACTTTGCAAAAATAAGGAAATATTTTCCTTCTGAAAGTTAAACTAACAGTGTTCTGTATTGCCTTGGTACTTACTGTGTTCATGAGGGTTCTCTGAGGTAGCTAGAAGTAAACAAAAAAAGGTGAATTTTAATATTTTTGTAACTGTGGTCTAAATTTAATGCATTTTTTAGTGACGTTTTAGACACAAAAAATTTCAGTGAAATCTGTATTGAAGTGTGCAACAGTCACATTATCTTACTTACACTGTCCACCCCAGACACATGAATGGGACACTTAGCTGAGGAACACAGGCAAAATTTGGTACAAATACCCCTGGAAGGCTCTGCACCTCTTCACCACTGGGCTGGGTCACCCTCACTAAATGCTGACCACATAACAAACCTAGGGAAATTGCTTGCATAAGTAAAGTGCTCAGTTCAGTGCCCACTAAGAGACAGGGCAAGTTCAGACCATAAGGTCTCTACTAGAAAAAGACAGAAAAATAATTTTAGCTCGAGTGAGGAAACAACACCTAGGGCAGTCTACACATGAGAGTGCCTGATAATTGCACCTGCTCTATAAGGCAAATGAATTTCACATGGATTCAGTGATACTCCAAGAAGCAGAAAGACAATTGAAAATGTTAGTTAACTTAATTAGGCCACTTCTAAACAAATGGATTTCAGTGCTGCAACTTCTAAACTTCGTGCCAATTAATTTTCTACATTTTCCCAGAAAAAAAATCCCAGATGGGATTAAACTGAGAACCAAATTAATACTTTCCATGGATGTTAAGACAACATTCCTCAGGTAAAGAGAGAGCTTGGCAGCTGTATCCAATGTCATTATTGGTTCTACACAAGCAAGCAAAATGTCAAGACCTAGCCCTCCAGCTGGATTTTTCTTGTTGACTTTTGCTACACAGATGTTGTTTTCAAGAGAAAAAAGGCTCTACCACCTGCATGTCTTCTGCGTGTGAGAGAGAGAATAATCCCACAGAGAGATGCAGCAGGGCAGGGATGAGTTGCCCTTGCAAACCCAGTAGCACAAGCAATAAAATGCTGCTGTGAGCTTCCAGGCTGTGATTCACTGAGGAGCTGAGCTCCCCAGCTTGCACTTGGGACAAAAACTCCTGTGCAAGTGGGTTTCTGTTTCACTTGTTTTCCCTGCAGTGTAAAATACACTCCCATTTTATATCCAGTCTCTAATCCCAGTTGTTATTGTGCATTTAAGGAGACAGCAACAGAAGATGGTGTACAGAACAAAGTGAAAAACAAACTAGAACATTTTTGTGGATAACAGACTAAAGATACAAAGTAAGTGTACATGCTTGCTCCTAACTGAAAAATCAGAACTAAGAAACAACAGAAAAACAAAGGTCCTTTGACAAAGCCGTGTTTGTTATTTTTTTTGTGTATAAGAAAACTTTTTTTGTAATTTTTGGCTCATTTAACACCCCCAAAACAACAAAAAAAGTAGTTCCCTAAGCATCATAAGCTGAGGCAAATTCTGTTGCAATTGAGTTTCCATTAAATATGACCAAATTTGTGGAGGATATTAATTTTTCATTGTGTCAAAAGACATATTGAGATATGCACAGCTAATTATGAATTTCAACTTGCATAAAGGAATTCCACAGCAAATATTTAAATAAAATCTGTACATTATACCAGGGGCTGGTATAATGACTTACGTAACTATTACAGAATATTGTGTCACATAACACTTTCAGTAATCACCCTAAATGACCAGAGCTCGGCCACATATGAACAGTATTAGTTTAAAGACTCTCTACTGACCCTGCTTATTGAATTTTACAAACAAGCTTTTGTAATAACATCTTTATCTAAGATCTGCCTAAAATCAAAACAAAACCGTTATGCCTTAACTTTCCAGTGAGTCCAGTAAGTTATTTTCCTTTTTATGCTGGTAAATATGAGTCACATAGAATGTTTAAAACAATAGGAACTCAGCTAAAGTCTGGTTCCTGAAGTTTGCAAAGGTATCTCTGTTGTCCTTTTCCATCTTTTTTTGTGGACAATTAGATAACCTTGTATAACATCAGCATCAAGACAGATTGAACGCTGAGATTATTGCTGTCTGTGCTTTGCCTAAAAGTCCAACTCTCTTATTTCTGGCATAACATTCAGAGATATTTATACCAGATATTTTGATGAAACAATGAAGATATTCAAAAGTTTTAAGTCTCTAGAGGATGTGTTGGTTATTTTAAAACATGTCTATATTTTTTTCTATTAAAAAAAGCCAAAACCAAACACCAAGGTGAAATTTTGAAATGGTATTTGGGCCATAAAACCTTTGTATTTTCCTAACTGTGATTTCTGTCCATTCAATAATAATGTTATCCTCTTGTGTGCCAGTATCTCATCAAAAAATGTAACTCAAA
Source organism: Lanius collurio (assembly GCA_020086605.1). Classification (NCBI taxonomy): domain Eukaryota; kingdom Metazoa; phylum Chordata; class Aves; order Passeriformes; family Laniidae; genus Lanius; species Lanius collurio. The sequence goes on from JACBWW010000001.1 coordinate 47,361,440, forward strand.
TGACTTACACAGTAAGCAGAAAGTTAAAAAATGAAATCCCAAGACAATTAGATACATTTCTACAGTATCACAATTATCTATATTGTTGGTACCCTGATTTTTATCCTACTTAGTGAAAATGGCAAGATGATAAAAGCTAAATGTCAATAACCACATCAGACTTTGTGAAATATTTAACAATATATGTTATTTAACCTAAAGGGTAAAAAATTAAAGGCAGTGTTCTGCAGCTCTGGGAATATCACACATTTCATGTAGAATCTTGCACTGAAAGTGAAAATAAGCATTTTATGGTTTGGCCACTGATGGAGAGAGGGTGTTGGGCTAAATAAACTCTTGGTTTTGTTTCAAATAGTTCTGTTTCTATTAGGACTACAGGAATACCTATTGGGTAAATAAGTACTTATTGTTCACAATGGTAGAAAATTCAGTCCTAAGTAAGCATCTTCATTTGTTTAACACTTAAACAACACTAGAGGAGGAACAAGGCCAGATTTGAATCAAATGAAAACAGTGGATTGCTGATGAAATATTTGAAGCTACATAAGATATGAACTGGATCAATGAAATTATCTGGTTCTACTCTCAGCAAAAATTTGAAATTTCTTTTCTACCAGTCTGAATTAAACTTGGGAACCAGGCTTCAAATGTATCTTGCTGTTTTCCACTTCACTTTAATTTTTTTTTTTTACTTCTCTGCTATTCTGAAGGCTGCAAGATTATTAATTATATATAGAATATTTTTGTAAATTAGATTCTGATATGGGTTCAGAAATGAAATCCTGCCTTTTACTGAACCATAAATTGGTAAGACTAAAAGAAGGATATGCTTTTTGATTATGTGTCTGTTTTCCATCAGGATAACAGTTATTTGACATTCAGACAGCAAATACTTTTGTGAATGTGCACATTCTGTAAGAAAATATAATATAAATAAAATAAAATATTGTGCAGGAAACAAAGGCAATGCCAGAAGTGTTTTAGTAAAGAAAAACAGAATAATAATGCATGCTGTAGCTTGGAAAAATTATTTCCAATTAGATAGTTACAGGTGTATTAAAAATAAGAAATTTCCTTTCCATTGGACAAGGTAAGACCCTGGTTTATTTCCCATTAAAGAGAGTACAAGGGTTCTTTACCATTTTTTGGACCGGACATTTCATGAATAAACAACACTCACATAATGTTAATCTGTAACAATATTACAGGCCAAGAGGGAGATCAAGATCTGGATCAACTTCCAATGAGATTCTCAAAATTTGAAATGTATACCTTCCACTTTATGCATCATGACAAAGGCAAAATTTAATTTCCCTATTTAAGTTCATTCTCTCCGAAAATGAACTACAGACAAACTAAAAATTTGTCCTTTAGACAAATTAATGGACATTATTCCTTCTAATTTAAAGTTTCAAGAACTTAAGAGACCACATCATTGTGCATAATTTAAAGTAAATAATATAGTTTTGTTCTAGTTATTGTAATGTTTTCAAACTGTGAAGTAATTGTATTATGAAGAAGTCAAACAGAATAAAATATATTCCTTACATGTCTCAGATAATAAGTTCAGGAAAAAAGGGATTATTAGGATTTACCACTCTGTTAAGGAGCAGTTCCCTACATTTGTGCAGTTATTGTCTGTATTATTTGTCATTCAAAGGAGAAGTCAAATGTTAGCATAAGTTTTCTAGGTCAGCAGACCTGATTTCTCATATCTGCCTCTGTCTTACTCAAGTTCTCCTGCCTAGGTGAGCAGCTGGAAGACTGTGTTGTAAAGCCAGTCTACTAACCATGTGTCTAAAGAAGTGACTCAAAGACTGGATTAGCTGCAGCAGGATTCCTAAAAAGAGAATGGTTTATGCTCATCCTGACCTCAGCTCTATGTTAAAAAATTGCCTTGAAAGTGTATGACCAAGAGTTACCCCATGGCTGAGACAAATTAAAGCAAGCAAGAAGTGTGTGGTGGTGGCATAAACTGGGGAAGTTGGTATATGATTAAATTACAGTGAATGCTGTATGAGCCTTGTCCTTACATGATCTCTTAATTCCCCACAACATTCACTTTACATTTCTGGTTTGCTTTAAACCTAGCATTTTCCAGGATATTTGTCCAGGTTTCAAAACATTAAGGAAGTATTATCCCACATTAACATGACAAGTATTAAATGCTAAGTGATCAAGGCTGTCTGGAACATTTGTAGGGAAGGAGAGCTTGAGCTTCCAGCTAGTGTTCTTACTTCTATTCCTGGTCTAGGAATGTTCATCTGAGTCTGTACACTCCCACAGACTTCCTTGGATCACTGTATCAGCAGTGGATGAAGGATGATAAGACAAATGGCTAAAACAAACCCTTCTGAAATGCCATGGTTTGCCACTATAATTAATAATTAACGGCCGATATTAGAGCCTATAGGGTATTCACTTGCAACAGACTGATCTTCCTATTGCTACTTTCCACCAAAAAAAAAGCTATCAGGCTGCTCTCACAGTTCTTTCTGCCTTGTTTTCATTACCAGAGCAGCCTGACCCAAGATATCTATCTGTTTTCCTAGAGTTATCATGTTTGTGTCCTTGTTGTTTGGTTTGCTTTTTACCTCGGGGCTGCATATTGAAAAATGAGCTGACTCTAGGTTTTGGAGGATTTTGTTGATGTTGTCTAGAACAACTTGTTTTTCAAGGCTTATTTTTAACTGGCAGTTCAAGAGTACTTTATAAAACAGAGAAAACAGAAAATAAGAGAGAGAGAGGAGGGAAGGGAGAAACTTTATCATGGTGTGAATATAATAGAAGTAGCAAAGAAGTACAGACATTTCCAACATTTTTAAATTACTTTTAATGAGAGGAATTGCTTCAACTTCAATCTGAGATGCATGCCTTTAAGAATCATCAGTAATGATCCCAATTTTTCTCTGTTTCCCAGTTTGTCACTTAAACATTAGAAATGCTCTGGGAAATGTAAGTTGTTGAAACAGCAATCTTGCATGATAGCACTGAAAACTAATATCTTTAAAGTACTATAAGTCTTAAAATCCCAGGAGGACAAATCTTCCATCAGCAAAGCTGGAAAGAATAAAATTTCAGTCAAATGTAGATGAGGTACATCTGCTGCATTAATGCATTTCATCTTTAGGCACGTGTGGTGAAAGACCTGAAGAGCTTCCTCTCAATATCATCCTCAGCTTCTGGCGTTTTCATGTGCTGTTCCCTGAAATTGTGGGATGGGAACATAAAGATGAGGGAGAGTATGCTAACAAGCTTTCACTTTTAGAAATATCAATTTTACATTTGCATACAGCTAAGGCAAAGCACAGCAGAGCTAGGGCCGTCTTTATTGCAACACAAATTATTTACTCACAAAGGACAACTGAGTGAAATCAGGTAGACTGAAGTTTATAGGATGTTAGAATGATTTTTCAGAACATAGAAGTTAGTTTGTGCAACAAATGTTCACCGCTCTATATAAACAATTGGAGCCAAAATGAGCAACTCTTGCTGGTGTCAATATTCATTATTATTGGATATTCAGTCATAATGCCTGTTGTTAGTGAAATCTGCCAAACTAACCCCCTGGATCCAGACTCCATGCAAATACTTGGAATACAAACTTCTTGGTTGAAGTTCTTATCTATGGCTGGTTTTGTGAAAGTATAATAATGGTTGAAAATATATTCATATAGGTTATTAAATAAATGTGAAAGAATAATAAAACAGAAAATAATAGGATAACTATGGAAATCAAGAAAGCAAGAATTTTAGAGGGGAGATTAGTTGATACAAGGGGTGGAGAACAATAAATGTTAATTAACTTTTGAAAAAGTGGACTTTTCCCTGTGTGCTTCTCAAATTAACACAGTGATTAAAACAGAGGGCTAATGACTAACTTCTAGAGGCATAACCATCTTTGTTCCTCATGAAATGCTGCTGATCACTGCTTTTGCTTTAATTATGATCTTGTAAAAGCACATTTCTGCAAATGATGTCTGCATAGATAAGAAAAAGAAAGGTAGATTACGACTAGAAGAACTATTCATTCTGGAATTGTGTCTGAATAGAATACCTCTGAGCATTCATTTGCACACATCTTTATGCAGTATAATAAAGTAATAGTTTATCCCATGGGGAAATTTTTAGCCAATTAACCATGTGTTATGTGGATATGCAGGTGTTCAAGCATATTATGCTGATTGACAGATGTGAGTGTTGCTGACATGATGCCAATATATATGTGTTATACCTAACTTACAGTAACAACACAGGCCACCAATTACACAGAACACTCTTTCTTCAGAAATCACAGCTGCTTCATAATCATTAAAACAGTAGTTTAACTGGCTCCAGTTTTTGGTAGCAGGGGCTGAATAAATTACTCTTGCACTTTAAGGCAAGTAAGAATGATTAACACAGGTTGTAATCATAACTGTAATTGAAATGCTATACCAGGTCTATCAATATGAATTATTTTGCATCTTTGTTGTTACACAAGACATAAAAGAGTGTAATCTCAATTTTACCTTGAATAGATTACAAAGTTGTAGCTAATGCCGAGGTTTTGGTTAAGTCCTACTGAGAATAAAGGTGTGGACATTTTTTTGAAAAGAATATGGTAGCATCATTAGTTTTTTGTGCTTTGAGTACACTGAGGGGTTAGGTAGATAAACATTGAGATGTCATCTTACTCTTAAAATGTCTAGATTAAATATTTGCCTTAGACACACCATCTGAGTACAATGACTGTGGATATTCAATCAGTTATTAAGATCTACTGATGCCTTTTCCTGGTCTTAAAATCAAGAACTAAACACAGTTAGAAGAGGAAAAAAGGGTTTTACCTTGGTATTTATTTTAAGGATCTCTAAGTGCATACATCCAGGTAAAATGTGCCGAAATGCACACAACAGGTGCATGTCTGACATCTTTGGTATCTGTTAGCATAGCACTTAATGCAAGGGAAGTAGCATGGAATTTCTTACTCAGGCAACACCCCAGTCAGTCTAATTGTTTCAATACTACTCCTGAAGCAAGTTGTGGTAAAAGAAGAGCTGCTGAGAGCCTTTTTACAGGAGCCAGGGTACAAAATTATCATTGCAATCTGGCCTATATGAAAGAATAGACCTTTTAATTTTATGTTTCATAAAAGCATCCATTTTTGCACTGGGTTTTAGCAAAGTAAGTTTTCCCACACTACATGGTCCACCAGCGATGAATGCTGGGATAGCAGGCCAAACTTGATCTCCACAAATGAAAGATACTCCACGTGGCAATTAAAAAGGAGTATCAGATACAGAATGAACTAAAGAAGTATAGTTGCACCATAAGGTCTGATTTTTATATGAATTATGATAAGGAGTAACACCCTTAATTAAAGATTGACTCTTTTTTGTATAATTAAATTTGACACAAAAAGTCATATATGTAGAACCAAGGATCTCTAACTCCTGCAGTTCAGAAGATGCCTTGGGAAGGTGAGAAACCCACCAATCCCATGCATCTACTGTATTGTAGTAATTTTACACATTCCACGATGCACACTCCTAAAAAATCTGGTATAGCACTATAGGTTTTACTAATTAGCATATTTATCAAAAATTCTCTAATGAGAGGCTTGAGTGAGCCCCCATCCCCAAGGAGCCTTCCCCTGGATGGTTCTATCTTAGTTTACAGAATGTGTTCTGAGAGGACCTTGGGGTCTGGGGCACACTATCCTCTACCTACAAAGCTTCTAAAATGTTGAGTCTCCCAGCTGAACAAACAAGTCCAAGAATGCAGACAATAAGCACAAAGAATACAGAAGCTGTAAAAAGGGATAAAAGGGGTATAAAAGAAAAGTCAAAAAATCTTCATGACATCACTACAAAGGACTTTCTTCTTCTCACTTCTCTTTCAATGTCAGATTCTTAAGAGGGACGGTTGTTAATTAGCAACAAACTATCCTGATGTTCATTGATATTTGTTTTCTGATCCTGTTACTATACCTAAATTATGTTCCCTGTTATACTTAAGTGAGAAATATCAGGATCTCCAGGAGGGCAAGAAATCACATTCTGACGCAGATACAAGACAGATGAAACACTCTTTGCAGATGCTTATTTCTCTCCATTAGCCCTAAATGAGGGGGAACAGTTTCAGTGTAGATGCCTGACTCTATATATCTAAATTTGCATGAGTTAAAGTTTCTTAAAGATTACAATAATCTGAGTAACTAAAAAAATTCTTAAAATTTATTAATCCAGTGAAAAGTCATGACCTCGAGATATTAATTCCTGTACCAGCTTTTACTGAATGAGAACTTGAGAGAGTGTTTTTTTGTCGTGTCTTATCCCAACTGAAATATCTGCAACATGGAAAGTACACAATCCTAGCCCCTCAAGTTCTGTCCATCACTAATTAAACAGAGGTTGTACAGATCATTGTCTCACATAACCCTGTAAAACTGACGGAAATATTTATACCCTTAAGATAGTTGAGACCAGGTAAAGAGAGGTCAAGTAAATTTCATTTAACTGATGTAGTATTTTCAGATAATTTTTCTTATTTAATATGAATTATCTGTTCATCAATATTCCTTGAAAATGCTGGGGACTTGTTTCATCATGGGAAATCAAAGCTCATCAGTGCATGGATAGTCATCTATTAAAATAAAAACGTCTTTAGTCTGGAGTGGATTTACATTGAAAAACATCTTGTCTGTATCTTAAGATTTCTGTAAAGTGTTCTTCAGTAAAACCACTTTATTTCTTAATGTGATGCCTGATGACAATGTTAACTACACTTTGGGAGATCCTTTGGGCTCCATCTTGTGGCTATTTCAGTAATTGTTACCTTTGAGTGAGCTGCCTGCCTTCAGCTGGTCAGAGCAGCGTTGCTAATTTCGTCAGCATATTAGCACAAGGCTGTTTTTATTGTTTTCTCATATATAATACAGAATTTTGGACCCTATTTTAAGAAAATTGCTTTTAAATTATTTCTACTGATTTGGGTTTTTTTCTCCCCCTCTATTTTGGACTAAAAGTTCTAGTAAGCAGTTGTGCAATACACTTTGCAGTTACAGAATCAGATAATCCATTTTCTTATCCTTTCACACTTGTTAGGAAATGGCATAATGAAGTTTTGGTGTATCTTGAACCAGTGGTATCTGCAGCTGAGCCGAATCCAATGCTGCCATGACCATTTGCTATATGAATAAGATGGCAGACTTCCAATTTTTTTGGTCAATTCCACAACTAAGCAGGTCTCAGATCCCCTTTTGGTTTTTTTTCAGCTTGGAAAGCATCTTGATTTTTACATGTATTGAAAAGGGATGCTGCTGTTTCTTGGCCTGTTTATTCCACGCTCTGTATGCAGAGCAGCAGTTTCCAAGCCGTGGATACACTACCATTAACAGGAGTACTGGAAGGAAATTGTTCTCTGCTGAATTGACAAAAAGATGTAGTTTGGAGCTGGAATGTACACGCCTTGCCAATTTTCTCCTTTTGTTTGATTTTAGCTGCCCTCAGATTATATGCAATTTTTACACCACAAGGTACTTATTGAGAAAAAGTCTAAATGTGATCCTGCAGACTCTCCTGTCAAAGTATTTTGATAAAATTTGTCATATGAATGTGATTTTAATTTTGCTTTAGAAAAACTATTAAATGAATTTAAGAGCAAGGTGTTAATGCTAAAAATCAGGAGCATTGCTATTGACAGGCAACCAGTGCCTGCATCCCACAAACTCACAAGTCCTCATAATACCTAACTAGTAGGCAATCTACAGAGTCAAACTCACAGAAGTCTTGAATTAGATGTGCTCTCAGAAGCAAGACAGAGTTTGTTGTCTGCCTCTTGTTCATTAGCTCCAAGGAGCCTAGAGACACCAACTCCCTGGCAACTCAAGTTCATGGTTTGCTTTCAACGAGCAAAGTGTTCTTACAACATACTCGTGAGAATGTGCAACCACAGGGATCATGGCAGGGTTAAATCCTGTTTGGGTTCACTGGAAACACAGATGTAGAGAATCTTTGCAAGGTGAGATTTCTTGATACTGGTCTGAAGACAGAACTCACTAAGCCTACTTGCTTGACATTCCCAGCTCAGTCCATGTCCTCTATAGTCAGAAATAGGGTATGGGAGGTATAAACTGAAATGAGAAATTCTACTTTATTCAGAACTAGAAAAACCTGACATTTTCTTTGATCTGGCTATATTCCGAACAAAGGATTTTTGTAACCCTTTATAAAACATTTTTGAAATATGAAAATACTGTTTTGGTTTATATAAACCAAAATAATTATTAACATTTATTTCACTTTAAAATGGCTATTAAATGTGAAAAAAATGCTGAAATATTACAACATGTTAGAGTTCTGTTTACTGTTTTCAGGAGATGGCCTGGAAATGATGGGATTTATATCACTTCAGCAATACATGGGTCTATTTTAATTCACTTGAATCCTTGATCACACTGTTTTGAATTATTAGCAAGAGTTAAAAATTTCTGTGTACTCGCAGCCAGATTTGCTCTTGGGAAATTTAGGAAGCGCCTTCCTCATGCAAAAGGCTGCCTCTTGCCCTTTTGGAATTGACAATATTTACACATTTCTATGACAGCTTCTCTATCCCACACATGTTGAAAGAAGGCATAATAAGATGCTGGAAGGTAAAGCTGACTTAAGTCACAAAGTCCAGGCGAGCAAACCTTTGAAAGAGAAATAGTGAATGCCTAAATTTCATGCATTAATTGCGCCTGAAGGTTTCCATTAATATCACTCATATTTGGAGAAATCAGCACAATATGTAATCATTCTCCATCTTGATTTTGTTCTTTTCTGTCTCTTGCCAGCTCCTTCAAGTCTGATTTATGCTATGCACGGAATGTACCATCGACTGAACACATCATTCCATCTTCTTCTCCTTTATGATGGCTTGTCACTCTGTATGGCTCATTATTCTTGTTTTTCTAGATGAGGGATGTGTATTTGAATACGACAAAATAATTGGAGAAGGCTTCGTGTAGAGTACAGTGCCTGTGTGCAGTATGATTCACATGAGAAATGGCAAAGTGCTGTTTGAACTGTGCATGCAACCACCACAATATATTTTGGATAACGAGCCAGTCAATTTAGAGCGCTGCCTGGCTACTTCTATTATTTTTGCAGCTTTGCAAAAAATACTGTATCCTTAAGCAAAACCAGTGAACATTACCACTTTTTATTGCCAGTCAGAGGAATACACATGCAGCCTAGAGCAATTTCTTGTGACAACAGAATAAGCAGAAATAAATAAAACCTTATCATATTAGGAGTTGGCTAGTACCATGCAATATTTTCTATGTAGGGCCTGCAGAGAGGGGGGAAGATAGATGAGAAAGCATGGCAACTAAAGCATAGCATGTACAATTTTTGGAAGAGGTCTTATTACTTCTCTCCAGTTGTTCAGTTTAGTGCATATTTAGTGCATACCTACTGAAGGCAGGAACATCACTGAAACAGTGTTCCTTAGTTACTGAATGATTTCATTTTTCTGACATTTTTTTCATTAGAATCACTACCTTTCTTGCTGACAATGTTGGTTGACAACGATCTCAGAAAATCAGAGGGAGGTTTAATTAAAAAAATAAATAAAGGGATGATATAATAAGAATGAATAATGCTGAACTTCAGTTCATACTTCCATGTTTCTGTGAAATAGGTTGGTGGTAACCAGCAGGATGAGATACAGCCTGAGCCAGGTGCTTGAAAGTATCCTACATATACTTGTTGCAAAATCCTTTCAACTAAGAAATCAAAGGAAATTTTTTTAAGCAGAAGAAATACAGAAGAGAAAATGAAATGGAAAAATTGATCTAACTTCAAAGAATGTTCATGAAAAATGCATTTTTCAATCAGTTTTGGTGGGGAAGATTACAGTCAAGGGGGAAGAAAATCCTAACTGGTGAAAAATGAGCACTAGGTATTTAAAACAAATTGCCTTGATGTTCTTCTGTGAATGAATGAGCCCATGATCTGTGGCAAGGGCGAAAGAAGTAGCACTCTTAACAATTACCTCACTCTTTTCTTTCCATTAAGGATGTAGCAGTTCATGTTTTTGAACACAGCAGGCATTTTGATATCTGAAAACCAATGGCTCTAAGTGTAGCTTGCCAGTTTTCTGATTCTCCCTGCTTCATGTGCTACCTTTCACGCCTCAGCTGCTGCTAATTAGTCTTTGGACAAAATATCCTCCTTGATACCTATTAAGCATGGTTATTTTTGATAATTGAAATTAATTTTATTCTGTTAAAGATAAGAAGGGAAATTTTGGCTTCTGTGGAGTGAATGGGAATTTTGCCACTAACGTCGACACAGCCAAGATTTCACTCATGAGCTGATAAAACACTTGAGACTATAATTTTTTTTTTTCCTGTTTCACTTAATAGTTCTGTACAGGGATAACAGAAAAAAATAATAAATTAGTTGGATTGAAAATGTCTTCGTATATAGACAGTAAAGGTTGGTTCCATTATTCAATTATTTGAATCACAGAATTTCCAAACAACAAAAGACACACCCTACACCCCCATCCCCAAATTTCCCATCAATAATAAAGAGCTATTTTTTTTCTCACTGAATAAAAAATAAATCTCAAATAATCCTAAGAAATATATGGAAATGTTCTGAAAATATTCCCATTGCCCAATTTAGTGAGGAAGACAAGATTTACAAGCCCAGTAATTAATAAAGTTGAATAAGATGAAAAAAATACTTCCTCAGTGCAAATATTTCATTATTTTTGTTGTTTGAATAAAATCAGAAAATTAGGAAAAAAAGAAGTTTTAACTCAGCCAATCTTATTCTGAAAAACAACACTATAAATTTATATTTAGTGTCTGATAGATACATTATATTTATCTTTAAATAAAAGTAATGTTTTAGGTTCTGATTTAGGGCAAATTTTTCCACTAATCTGTTAAAATATCAGAGAAGGACTCCAGCAGAGGTTACGTGCAAGCTCCATATATATCTGAAAAGAGAAAATTAAATGTGTCTAGAAAAGCAACTTCTGCAAAGAACAGGCAGCATGCATGGTGCACTGCAAGTTTTGTTCTCTTTGACAAATTCTAACATGGTAACAAAGGCCTTTCATTTTCCTCCCAGCCAGAATGATGAAGCATCTGATACTGGTCTGTAATGGCCTGTTTTAAAAAGGAGGTACCAATAGTTGAAATGACAACAGTATTATCACAGTAGGAGCAGATAAAGTTGGCTGATGGTAGCACATGTGGTGCTGTGTGTCATCACAATGTTGTATATCATTGCAATTGTATCACTGAACGAAAGAAACATTTCTCACAGCAGTCACAGCCTGAAAGACCTTTCAGTCAAGGGAAAAGATTGATTTACCTTTCTTCTCCCCCTCCTTTTTCACTGCAGCTGAAATGGAAACAAAAATACAGTGTTTTCAAAATTGAAGTTAATAGCAGTATCAGTAAAAATAATTCAAACATCTATATGAGCCTTTTGTGAACATATCTCAAACCACACATATATTATACCATAAAGGAATACATTTCTTTGCCAGATGAAGAAACTGAAGTGTTTCCTCACAGGCATCCAGCTCTGCTATAGATGAGAGCAAATTCCAGCTTTCTACATTCTCACACATAACTTTAGTTGTGGTCATTTTTCCTCCCAGACACTGATAATGGGAAAGAGAGTCATGGAGTGAATATTTCAAAATTAACAATATAGGAGAAGGATAGATTGAAATGGCAAGGCACAAAGGAGTAAGAGGAGTATAGTGAAAGGTTATGAAACATAATCAATTTAAGAGAAATGCATCCTTTTCTGCTATTAGAAATTGTATTCTTAAAGATATGTATAAAATAAGAAGCAAAAAACTGACTGATATTTCTGAGCCTCTGCCTAACCATCAGTATTTACAAAACCTGATTATCCAGCAATCCCACCTCTAAATCCCATAGCATGGGTTTTATGGGAAGGAAAATGGGAAAGAGACTGGAAGAAAACTGATCCTTTAAAAATTAAACCAAATTTAAAAACCTTGGAATTAGTTCCTCCATGGAAGCTGTACTATGTGCCCAACATTCAGACTCTGGAGACGGACTAAAAGTCCTTTAAAACTCAGCCCACTATTCCAATGAAACATTGCATGCATCTACAATGGGTATTGTGAAATCATAACAAAATTTTACTAAAAGGGATGAGTGGCTGAGTTACCTGTATTTACAGATGATTGCTGCAACTCTGATGGAGATGAGCCAAGCTTATACTTAAATCCATTCAAAATCCATTCACTACCCATTCCCCAGCCTACATTTACAGAACTGAAACTTCTAAAAATGTAGTTAGAGATTTCATTTTATTTTGAAACATATCTGTTAGAAGTGGACTCAGTAAGCCTCTGCCTTAGGCTAGCAGTTGCAGGCAAAAGAGAGGGGAATTAAGATTCAGATTAACTACCCAGAAGAGTAGAAAAAGTGTGTTCAGCACCAGGCTGCCAGTATGGATGCATCTGATGAGGCACTGGAACTGGAAATGAAACAAGCAGAAATATAACTGCCCTTCACTGGATAATGTGCCCTGGTACAGGACAGAAATCAAGAGTCATGAGGTCAGAGGAGGATATACATCCCCTAGTAATTTCAGATGTTTGCATTTTGGGCACTGATCTCTGTGTCTTCAGTGTTCTTAAAATGAGAAATCATTTTACTTCAAACTGTTTGTACATATGGATAGAACAGATTAATAAGGAAACAGTTAAACCCTGAATTACTAAAATGCTATTTATCAATGGCCTGTGGCAAAAATATTCTGATTTCAAATATTTTTCATGTTTTCTACCACTAAGTCTTCTTGGAGAATTAGATAAATTTTAAGCATCTCAAGAATGTTCCCAGCAGCAAAAAAAAGAAAAAAGGTTTCATGACCACAGTCAGTGAAAAACTGGCACAAGGTTTCTAGTACTCTATGCAATCATTTCACTTTTCTAGGTAATGTGTGCATCAAAGCTGTATTTGGTTTGTTGGTGATAAAAAGCCAGATTACCTGCTACATAATACATGGTAGCCAGGGAGGGAAGGACATGAAATAAAGTAGTGATCAAATAGAAAATGTGATGCTCCCATATAGGAGATGCTCTTGGCCATGTGCTTTTTTACCTTGGTTATTTGCAGAAAGAACAAATTCTTCAATCAGTTTGTTTTAACTGATGAGACTTGTCTTGTGGTTCTTGAATTAGAAATTTGTATACAAAAAAACTATTCCAAGAGGACTATATTAGCAGTCTTAAATCACAGTCTGTTTTTTCTAGGCCTATGCAAATCCAATCATACTTTTTCAGTTAATGTAGGTAATATTCAAAGCAAAATTCATTTTTCAAGCATATACATACCATATTCTGGCATTATAAATCCAGATTGACAACTATTCCAGAAATGAGAAATGAGCATTGCCATATTTTAGGTTTTGTGAATAGGTTAAAAAAATCATTACAAGCAATGGAAGACCTTGTTCAAATCTTTTTTATGTGAGGTGGGGAAAAAAAGGTAAATTTCCAGCCATGGAAAGGTCAGAAAACTGTGACAATGTAGTAAGTATTTTCAAGGAGCGGAAAAAAAAAAAAAAAGTAAATTTGCGTTTAGGATTGCTCTATAGTTTTGGACTTTTATCAGAAACTTGAACCTGGATCACCAGCAGTCCTTTAATCTCATATGTGGTGGTGCTTTTAAAGGACATTTTTCAGAGCTGTTGAGCAAATATAAATCTTTGCAAAAATGTGAAGATGTCTTGGAAACAGCAAAAATCTTGAAAACACTGGTTCCTACTCAACTGTAGTCCTTTCTATGTAGATTTATGACCCAGCAGTAACCAAAACCAAATATTTCGTCTGAATACTGTCATAGAAGTGACTTCTACAGATTCTCTCTTATTTTCTTATAAGAAGCAATTGGTTTCCATTCTGAAACAAGAAGTTTAACTTTATTTCTAAATTTGCAATAATTAATTATGAAAATTACATTTCCATAAAGATATCCAGTTCCTCTGTGTCATTTCTAAAGAGCCCTTGACTTAGATTTGTGATTTTCAGTCTTATCATGATCATACTAATTAATCTCAAAGGGAATCTTGAATCTTTCGTAGTTCACTTTGTATGAGACTTTTATTGCTTTTTCCTGGCCCACTCCAGTGCCACATTATCACATAAGGGTTTTGTATACGGCACTCTAGACAAGATGCAGCTTTGATTTTAGCTTTAGAACATTATATGGATTTTTCTTAATGCATTTGCATATGGAAGAAAGTTCTTCACTGACTTGTCTGCTGCAGTACTCTAGTACTTTCCTGAATTTACATAGATAATTTAGAGATAAATCCTTCTTTAATATTTTCCCTCCACTACATATTGCATTCAGTTTACTGACACTAAATTTTGTTTGCCATCGTTCTGTCTGTTCACCTTGTAAATTCAATGTATCACAGCCCCTTCTACCTGAATTCTTTAACTGATTTTGTCATCCAAAACTTTCATTACATTACTATTCCTCTCTTATCCTATTAATTAAGGAATATACCATGAATCCAGATATGGAATCATAAGCAATTATTCTGTAAACAAGCTGCAAGCAAGATGAAAATTAATCAATTGCTCTCTGCTTCCTAAACAGATTTATTTTCTTTAATACTGTAGGTCTTAGGTAGCAGCTACTTGGCCTCTGTAGTAATTCTTATACTGAAACTTTCTAAAGGTCTATTTAAACCATTAAATAAATGCTGTGTTTATTACATTATTAATATATTGAAGACACTTATTACTAAGTTAGACTTTCAATTTCTAGATATGATGTAGGTTGTAACTCTGTGTTTTTCCAGATATTTGGTTTGTTCTGAATTTAATTATGAATTCACCAAATTTCTGACATATTTTAAAATTTATGAATAAAAACCCTGGATTAATTTAATTGTATTTACCCTGACACAGTAACTGTTTTGCCTGAAAGTGACTGAAGTTTTGACTAAGTTCTTATATTTATTTTCTTTATAAACATGTAAGTTATGGTGAAACAAGATCATAAGCGAACTCATCCCATGTGTCAGGTACTGTGTGATAACTGTTCATATGCATGCTGTTATGGTGAAGTGAAAACCACCTCATGTAGACAGCTACAGCAAAGCATCTGGCATTCACTGAGTTGATACTGTCTTTGCCCATCTCACCATAAATTGTCCATCTGTTCATAGCTTGAGAAGAAGGTAGTGTTTTAAAATATTTAAGAACCATATAAAGTGATATTTCTCTCTCAGACCTTCTTAGCAGATATTTTTCTCTATCAGTTTTTTTGAGTTCAGAATTTCTCTTATCCATGTCAAGTGAAATCTTAATCATGTTAAGAAACTGCAGTCAAAAGAACCAGTATAGTGAGCATAAGAGAAGAAGATTTAGCCTTTCAATTGGCTGAAGCATCTGCTATTTAGAATGATTCTCATTCAGTAGCAGGAAAAACCTTTCCTGCTCTTTTTCTCCTCTGGTCCAGATTTTAATGAACAGATTTGGAGAAATACCCTCTTATTCAATTATATTAACACATTTTATCATTAATGGGCAAGAATGATGTTACAGTTGAACTCCCTTATAACCTACCTATCCCTTTTGCCTTAATTTGTAAGACATAGCTGCCGACCTACTAAGAAAAAATTATTCACTAGATAATCCCCGAGAAGTTTAAAGTGTTTTTCTCTTCATTGCCATCAATGCCTTAATGAGAATAAACAAAGATATTGCCTAGAAGGGAAGTGTGTAAATTCTGCATTGAATTCTCAATGTTCAGACTGTAAGGATTATTAACTCATGTCCTGGATCCGGCTGTGACAGGGCTGCTCCTACAGTTGCCAGAAGGGAGCATAGCCAGGACCCAGAAGTAATTCTATACCACCTCACATCATTTTCTGGGGATGGAGGTAGAGATGGATCCCAGATTGGGTAGGTGGCAGAGGGAGAGGCTGATTGTTGCCTGGGGTTTCCACAGGGTGTATTCAGATGTGAATCGCTTGCTTTTCTTCTTGTACAGTCTGCCATTAATATCATTGCTATTATTGTTCATTGTGTTGTTTTGTGTTGGAACCCTGGATTCTGAGAATTTCAGCCTTTCAGTGCTGACAAGCAGTGATCCTCAGAAGCACACTGTATTTGACCTGAAACCTTGGGAAAGGCTTCCTAAATTGTGTGATAACGCTGAGGTTGTTGCTGTGTAATTAAAAGCTATATCAATGGGGAAAATGTAGAGGTATAGAAAATTAGGTTTAGGGGATATAGGTAACAATATGGAGGATTTTGGGTGTGGATTTTTCTCTTCTTCCTTTCTTCTTTTTCTTCACAAATCTAGGGGTTCTACTATTGAGTCAAAAGCCACACACTTCAGGTCATGAAAAGTTAGTAATTGCATTATAAGTAAAAACATATTACTTTGTATTTCATAATTGGTTAATTTAGACCTTAAAAAGCCTTGGAAGTTATAACTCATGGCTATTTTCCATGATGTTACCTTGGAGGCACACTGAGCAGCCGTGTTATAGATAAGTTATTATAAACAACTAAGTCCAAAGATGAATTCTCGGTCTCCTGCATCTTAATTCAAGCTCTGAATAAAAGAGCTTATGAAACGGAAACAAAGAAGAAAAGAAACAGTAAAAAAGAAAAAATTAAACCCATGGGACATCAATAATTTCATTGCTGTTTCCAACAAATTGTTCTTATTTCAACCCATGAGCTGTTCCTTTTGGGTCTGTAATTCTCCTCTCCCACCTGCCACAGTGGTGGAGTGAGGCAAAAGTGAGTGAGCAGTGCGTTCCAGTGGGAACAATAAATTGAGGAATACTATTCCTAAACTACAAGAATCTTCTCTCTGTAAAGTCACTTGATATAGGTGGCAAGAGTGTGGTAATGCTCCTGAGCAATTTCCCTTTAACTGTTTATGGAGCCTAGTCCTGTGCAACTAAATCCCGAGGGACTGTGACACACTAGAGAGGTGAGCTTGTGTGAACCTCATGAAGTTCAAAAAAGCCAAGTGCAAGGTCCTGCACAAGGACTGGGGCAATCCCTAACACAAATAAAGGCTGGGGAGAGAATGGATCAAGAACAGCCCAAAGGAGAAAGATTTGGGGCTGTTGGTGGACAAGCAGATTAACAGGATGTGCACTCGCAAAGCCAACCATGTTCTGGGCTGCATCAAAAGCACTTGGGCCAGCAGGGCGAGGGAGGAGATTCTGTCCTACTCTGCTCTGGTGGTCAGACCCCTCCTAGAGTACTGTGTACAGTTGTAGGGCCCACGACTTGAGAAAGACATGAAGAGTTCCAGTGAATCTAAAGGAGTCCATGAATGTGATCAGAAGACTGGAGCACATATGCTATGTAGACAAGCTGAGAGATTTGGGGTTGTTTGGCCTGAAGAAGAGAATGTTTTGGGGAGACCCTATAGTGGCCTCCCAATAGCTGAAGGGAGCCTACAAGAAAGATGGAGAAACACTCTTTACAACAAGTAGTGACTAAACAAGGGGAAAGGACTTCAAACTGAAAAGGAGTAGGTTTTGATAAGGTGTTAGGAAGAATTATTTTACTGTGAGGGTGGTGAGGGTCTGGAATAAGTTGCCCAGAGAAATTGTGCATGACCCATCCCTGGAAGTGTTTGAAGTCTGTTTGGATGGGTGTTGCGGTGGACCCCCCTGCCCCCCCCCGCCCCTCTGGGCCAGATCCCTGTCATGTGACTGAGCCAAGTCTATCTTAGGTTCAAGCCGCCTGGGCTCTGATCTGGTTGGTTGTTTGTCCCGTCTCCGCCCCTGGTATCCCCTTTTCCCCTGTCTCTGATAAAGCCAGCAGGGGGGAAAGCCCAGCTCTCTTACCTTGCCGACTGCTGCCCAAGTTGGGTGCTCTGTCCCCCTCCAGGACAGAGGGAATAAATGACTTAACATCAAGGAGGTATGAGTTGTATTTCTGTTCTCAACTTCTGCTATGGGGACAGCTGCCATTAACACTGCCTTAGGTGGGGCTGCTCAGTCGAAGGAATATTAGGCTGTTGTGAATGGTCTAGAATATTCCGAGGCTTAAGAAGCAAGCTTGCCACAGAATTAAGCAGTGGACAGCTGATAACCCCCCACAGATGGGGCTTTAAGAAACTTGGTCGTCTGATGTGTCCCTGCCCATTCCAGGGAAGGTAGAACTAGATGACCCCTCCTAATTTTAACTATTCTATGAATTTATGAGAAAATGGCAATAAAACAGAATAAACCTGGTTCTGTCAGCTTTTGAGAAGCACGTTGTCCCAGTCAGAGAGAATCCTTATTTCTGATCTAAAATGACATGTGAAACAATAATACTGTACATCAAGAACTTTAATTTGTTGCATAAATATGCAAAAACAAAAATCAGAGTCATTTCTGGGCCCCTCACTTTAAGGAGGAAACTGAAGAGCTGGAGTGTGTCCAGAGAAAGAGAACTAAGCTGGGGAAGGGTCTGGAACACAAATCCTGTGAGGAGCGGGTGAGGAAGCTGAGGTTGTTTAGCCTGCAGGAAAGGAGACTCAGGGGAGACCTTAGTGCTCCCTACAGCTGCCTGAAAGGAGGGTGTACTGAGGTGAGGGTTGGTCTCTTCTCCCAGGCAACCAGTGACACGAGAAGAGGGCATAACCTCAAGCTGCACTAGGGGAGGTTCAGGTTGGACATGAGAAGGAATTCTTCACAGGATGGTTACTAAGCATTAGAATGGACTTCCCAGGGCACTGGAGTCACCATCCCTGGAGGTGTTCAAGAAACAACTGGACATGGCACTTAGTGCCATGGTCTAGCTGACAGTGTGGTGTTCTAAGGCTGGACTCAATAGTCTTGGAGGTCTTTTCCAGCACAAATGAGTCTGTGATTTTGTGATTCAGATGGTTTTTTGGGATGATAATATGGAGTTCTGGGGGCACTAGAATGTAGCAGTCGCTAACTCCAGGAAATACCTGAAGTGTCTGTAGACATACTTTCATTTATAAACCTGTTTTTGCTGCCAAGAGTATATTTCTATATATGCAGATGTTACTTATTCAGCTTGAATATCATCCTTAAGAAAAAGTAATAAAAAATACAAGTATCAAGCCACGAGGGCAACTTCACAGTTTGTAGTTTGCTATAAAACATACCTCATCTTTATATAACCTACTTTTAAGAATTAAAATTTTAACTCCTTCCTTTTCTAAAATTGTATTCATTCACATTATTTATGTTACATACATAACATTCTTTTATTTTTCTCTTATTTTCTAATGTCTATTGAAGAACTTTTACAGAGAAGGGTGGACTCAAAATGGGAATTTTATACCCAATCTTGGTTATGACTCAATCTTGGTTATATATGTGTCATTATCTTAACCTGACTTTTAAAGCTCTGGTATTTTCTTGAAATATTTCTTACCAACAGTGTGAAACAAAGATATTCTGTAGTTGGTAGGCCATTTGAGCAGGCTGATATTGGGATTTTTTTATGCCAAATATATCTACCTTACATTTTAGTTCTCTATTACTTAGGATTTTCTATTATAATTCTACATGGAGCTTGTGTGAATTTGTTTTTCACATTTCAGAAATGTATTTATCATAACAAAGGGGTTACACTGAGGCCACTTCTGTTACTGCAATTTACACTGGAGTTGACAGATTTCTGTAAAGTAGCAAGTGCTAATCAAAACACTGCTATTTCTCAAGGCATTTTTGGTTGGCTAGTTTAACCTGAGATGTCCTCTGAGGAAGCACCCCATGTACTCTCAGTTGGCTAAAAAAAAGTGCTCATAAAGGTGACCTCCTGCTCACACTTAGTTACAGGGCAATGGCCACAAAATTTCTGGAATACTTTTCTCCAGAGAGGTTTTTCTCAAACTGCCTGCCTGATGTATGTGACATGTCACTTATCATTGTTAAGAAAGAGAGGGTTAGTGATGCACAGCGTCCCACATGAATGCTTAAAGACACTTTACACAGTGGGGTTACACTCTTCTGACAAAATGTCAATGTCTTGTCGTGGATATTCAGTGTCACTGAGTTAGTTGTATACGCTTTTGGAAATGTTTCACTTGTATGAATCCCAGAAGCTAAGAAATAGCATATCTGTCACATGAAACAGAAAAGACAGAAACAACTTTTAAAAACCTGCAGCCACTGAGCTGAACTGCCTTCAAAGGAAAATTGTGTAAGATTTGCTGTGTCATGAACTTCCATGACTAGCAAATAACTGAATCCCATTGTTGACACAAAAGTAGTGTCACAATACAAGAGTATGCAACCTGAGATCTTCCCACTCAACCTCAACTTTGCTACTCAACTTTTCTGTGGCACTCCTGCTTTAGGAATCTTACAGGATCTGTAGTCCTGCTCACCAGGCAGACCTAAGATACACATTTGGCCTAATCATGTGATTAGCAGCATCTAATCCAAATATTTTAAGTTCTTATAGAGTCGGCTAGAGTCAAAGAGAAACGCTGTCTCAGGTGTGAGATATCATTTTTCCTCAGTGAGCTGTGCAAGGCATCAAGTACATTCACTGGTGAAACAAAAGGTTGTATGCAATCCATTAGAAATAACTGAAGTGGGTAGTGCTTCTCTCACTTGGGAGGCTGGTAAAGTCTGTGCAAACTCAGCACTATTAAACTCCACTAGATTATGGCATTGCTTGTCCAAATACCCTGCTTTTACTATAAAACCAATCAATTCTAGTTCAGACTTCACCCAAACATCTTTAATCATAGGTGTCTCTAATGTGACCTTGTACTGCAATGAAGTTAAACTCAGGATACTTCACACTAAGCATTCAAATTTTCACTCTTGTGTTTTGACAAACAGGAAACTGTAAGACAACAAAACAACACAGACTTTTAGGTTTCTTACAGTGTTTTAAACTGTAAGTTAAAAAAGTTAGGCCATGTAGAAAAAATATGCATGACATGAAAGTTCATTTCCAAGCATAGCAGCTCCTGTCTACTGCTAAAACATAAGGAAAAATCCTGCATACGTTCTATCAGCTACTACAGGAAGAAGACTTAATTTACTGTAAAGAAAAGTGAGACAGTAGAGTTAATAACTTCTGGGTACTAACTTTCCTTTTCAAATATACCAAGCATAAACCACTTTATGTGCAGCCAGTGAAATTCTACAGTGTTTAATTAAACATGTCCTTTCTTGAAATAATTCAATTTTGGAACTTGACAGGAGCTGTAATTCACCAGTTGTTTCACTGTCTGATCAAACTGAGTTAATAAAGTTCTTTTAAAATACTTATTCTTTGTATAGTTGGGTGGGTGTTTGACACTTCACTGAAGCTAATTCATTAGCATTGCAATTAAAACACTTTCACGGACATGTATTTCTTCTTTATAATACTTGATCTTTTGAAGTAAATAGCAGTTTATTTTCATATTACTTAAATTTAACTAAATCAATCTTCCATCCAGAAGTACTTATGAGAAGAATTAGAAAAGAAGCTTGATGGCAAGCTCAATAGTTAAATACTTAAGGGTCTAATTAATGCTCAATTCTTCATTAACCTAAGTTTCATAGACATGTTTACAAGAACGTAGAAGGAAGACCATAGGCTTTGCTTGCCTCAAGCATAAAATAAAAAAGACAAGTTCTATTAAACCAGTAATCAATATGCAAAAAGCCACCCATACTTGGAATCATAGAATTAAAGTTGTAAGACACCTTGAAGATCAAGTCCAAGTGACAGCCTAGTACCACCACCATATCCTCAAATACCATATCCTCAAATACCATATCCATAATTTTTTTTTTTTTTAATACTTCTAAGAATGATGACTCCACTACTTCTCTGGATGGCTTCTTTCAATGTTTGCCAGCTTTTTCTGTGAAGGGTTGTTGCTCCCTGTTGACTAAAGTGAACTAAATTGAATGGTACAATAATGTGTCCCTATTTTTCTAGTGCCCTTGACCTTGAACTGACAATTCAGTTTGACTATTTTGACTACGACAAGGACTTTCAGATTATTTAAGCCCTAGTTCATTTTCATAACATCATAGAATGGTTTGGGTTGGAAGGAACCTTAAAGATAACCTAGTTACAACACCCCTCCCATGGCAGCAGGGACACCTTCGATTAGGCCACATTGCTCATAGCCCCAGCCGGCCTGGCCTCGAACACTTCCAGGGATGGATCCACAACTTCTCTATGCAATCTATTCACCATCCTCACGGTAAAAATTTATTTCAATTTATAATCTAAACTTAACACTCTTTCAGTTTGAAGCCATTCCCCCTTGTCCTGTTAGTGCATGTTCTTGTAAATAGTCTCACTCCATCTTCCTTGTAGGCTCCCTTCAGGTACTATAAGGCCTGCAATTAGGTCAGACCAAAGCCATCTCTTCTCCAGGCTGAACATTCCCAGTTCTCTCCCTTTCCTCATAAGAGAGGTGCTCCTTCAATCTAATTATCTTGGTGGTTTCCTCTGGACTTTCTCCAACAGGTCCATGTTCTTTCTGTGCTGGGGAACCCAGAGCTGGATGCAGCACTCCAGGTGTGGTCTCACCAGAGCAGAGGGGAAGAACCACTTCCCTGTGACCTGCTGGCCATGCTGTTTTGGATGCAGCCCTGGATACAATTGGCTTTCTTGTCTGCAAGAGCATATTGACGGCTCATGTCCAGCCTCTCATTCACCAGCTTCCCTGAGTCCTTCTTGATAGAGAAGTTCTCAACAGCACTTTTTCCTCGTAGCACTTAAGCCTTTGCTTTGGTTCAGAATTATACGACTGTGCAAAGTAATAGCTGATTTCTGCTATACAGTGTGTGAAATAGCTGCACTTAAAAACTTGAAAATGCTATCTTTCATAACTTTGTCAGAGAAAATACTGCCTCATTATTTCTAGTATTCCTTAGAGAAAATCTAAAGACAGGAAGCAGTATTATTCAATTATCTCAAATAGTTTTCAAAACTGACTGGAAGATTTTAAGACTGACTTCTACATTCCCATGACCCAAAATACTGCTATTAGCTAACAAGTTATTATATATTTTTATCCATGTTAAATTATTTACACATTTAACCTGAGAGATTGTTTTATAATGAAAAATTAGCATTTAATCCATATGCAAATAGTGTAAAATTAACTTTTGTTTGAATTTAGTTGGTATGAATAAATAAACCTGAATATAATTGGTTAATTATAATTACCTAAAAAATGCCTAAAAATGCCTAGTATTTGAGAGATGCTATAAATTGTAACTGATTTTTATTTGATGCCTAGTGCTGATATTTCAATAAAAAAAGAGAGAGAAAAATGCAATCAAATACCATGTAAAAGATGTAAAATGCAATCTGAAATGACTAATTTATATAGAATGAGACAAAATCAAGAAAAAAAGGAAAAAAGTCCTTTTGACTTTAGAATGTATCAAATACCACTGCTACAACTTGATTCCATATCCCCATATGCAGCCGTCATTTATTCAGCCAGATAAAAAGAATATCCAGCAGCGAAGAGTGCCCTTCAAGGATATTTAGGAATAGCTAACCAAAGAAAAGAGGGTTTAATTTGTGAATCCTTATATAACAGATTTATTATTTCAACTGAATCTTATGCTAAGGCTCAGTTCAACTTGGGATTGTTACCTTTTTCCTTAGGATTAGTTGAAGCCTTAATTTCTTTTCGTTTTGAAGAGTCTGAAAAAGAAATTAAACAAAACAATGAAAGAAGAAAGTTAGCAACACAAACATACACTGTGTTCATTGGTACTGAAACAAAAGTGCATAACACCACATCAACCAAAAGTGTAAAAGAGATGTGTTAAGAATTAGAATTTCCATTTAATTCAACAAATGGGACAAATGAAAGTTGAAAGTAAACCAAAATTAATTCCCACTAAATTACTTGTCAAAGTTTCTGCAGGTCAAACTATGCACTCATTCCTGTGCAGCCTATCATTTCAGCCTGCCATGTGCATTCAGTAACAGCTCTGTTACTAATTCATTCAGAACAGACCAGCACTCCCACTGCAATATTGCGTGTGAGGGTCAGACAGCAGTTAAAGAACACCACAGTAAAAAGGGTTACAACTTTATCATTTCTGAATCATGTCAGACACTGCTCCTTTCAATATATGAGATCTATTAGATGAGAAGAATCTGTTTAGTCCCTCTTCACCAGCTGCTTGTAATTCAAAATATATTGAAACTGCACTGAGATACCAGCAGAAGACTTGTTATTTGCCAGCCATGTAATGATAAGACATTACCTTTTTCCTTTAAGGCTGCTGGAGGCTTCACATCTTTTCTTTTACCAGTCTCTAGAAAGAAACATTTAACATTTATCACAAGTCAGGTTAGGGAAATAAGATGACACTTTGAAAAGAAAGCAAGTCAAACAATTTGATATGTGGAGAGCAAAAGAGATGTGATAATTAAATGGATTTAACAGAATGGAAATAAAGAACAGGACACAAAAACAAGGTCATCCATTCATCTTTCTAGTCTTGGATACGCAAAATAATAAGCCTTCAATATATCATTAGTTTCTTCACATTTTTAGGAAACTGTGGAACCCTCTCTCAATCAGACAATGAAGAATGACTTCCAAACAAGAAAGAAATTCTATAGAGCAATTGGCATCAATGACTTCTTCTTTTGCTGAACCCAAATAAAAAATTAATCCACATTGATACGATTGAAATATTAGGAATACTGGCCTTGAAAGACAGAGGCTGCTGATAAAGGTAAGTGGGAGGTTTTTTTTTTTATTCAGGAGTGACAAAAAGACCAGCTACTCATTCAGGACTCCATTATTCTTTTAACATCAAAGAAACCATATGGGTATTACCTGTGAACAGAATTTCCCTTCCTGCATAGATATAACCTTTTAAAATCACAGACACACTGGCTATAAAAGAAGAGCGGTGCTCATCCTTCAAATGTACGTTCATATATTTTATGTCAAAATGAATAGTCCAAGGACTTAATTGTATCTTATTTCTTTTTCCTGCAGTATATGACAAAGTAATAAAAGAGATGAGAAAAAAAAAAAAAAACTGATATTTTAGTTTTCTCTTTCTAATAACTGACAAGGCAGTTACCCAAGGACATAAAAACCAAGCCAACCAACCAACCAAACCCCTCAGAAGCCCCCCAATCCTCCAGGAGTTAGCTAAGCATAAATAAAGAAAAACTATGATCTTGTGGTGCCCAGGTGAGACACAGGAGCTGACAGCAGTGGCATAGAAGAGACTTCTCAGCCACAAATGATGTCCTGACTTAATTTCCTAGAGTTTTCACAAATAATACATTCGTCACAGAAGTGTGTCACTTTGCTCTTTATCTATTTAGCAGCCATAATCTAGACTGCATTGAGTTTCTCCAGCTTCCAAAAAATGGGACTTTGTAACAATTTGGACTTCAGATGTGCTGTTCCAGCTCAGGAACCAGGCACAGTTCCGATAGCCCTTGCTGGTTCCATTGAATTTTTCAGATGTTTCAGTACTCTCCAGAGAGAGAGAGAGTGTTCAATGCAAATCACATTGCAACAAAGAGGGTTTTCTCTAAATAGATGCTATCAAGCAATCCATGACTCCTGTATGAACAGCTATCTGTGTTCCATCTGAAAAGATTAGAGATAAAGATGCATGTGCCCATATTGCCTACAAATTAAGAAAAAGTCTTGACATATCAGTCACCCTCAAACACCTTGATCTGTCAGCAGCCTCAGCCAGTTTCATTCTCAGACACCTACATTCCTGAGCTATAGCCACATGGATCAGATTTAGTCTAGTTCCCTTCTGTAATGTTCTCACTATGCCATTCAGACCACTCATTTTTGACAGACTAACATCCAAAAGTTGTATAAAAAATAAATTCTAGTATTTCTCCCAAGATGTAAATTCAAATATTCACATTTAAAATAAGCCCAAATGATATCTAGGGACCCTACCGGGATCTATACAGCACAAATATTATTAAAAACAATATAATGACAAAAATAATCTAAACAGGAACAATGATGGGTTTGGTTTTCCGCACTTCTATATTCCTACTCAAGAGCTGTATCTAGACTGAATAACAGTTCTGATATTCAGGTCTGTATTTCTTAGCTTCTTCACTTACCTTTTTCTCTTAAGGTTTCTGGATTCTTGGGATTTTTTCCTTTTGGGAAATCTGTAGGGAGATAATTATGTTTCTGAGAATTAGAAGACATTCTACATTCAAAAGAATACTCAAGAAATATTTAAAAACTAAGACTGGAAGTGTGAATGTGGATGGATTCAACCTTGACCTCCCTTTACATCCTCTCTAGTGACTATCTCATATTTTTAAGGCACAATAATAGTAGTAGCAAAAGCAAAAATAGAAATTGCTGTTGATGACTCTCTGTAGAGACCTCATAAAGGAGAGAAATTTAAAAGGAGATGGGGAAAATGCAAGCAAAGACACAGGATTAGAAATTCTTAGGGTCTCATCCAAAACTCCATGAAGACTGTTTCTTCTTTCTCTGTTTGTCTGAAGAATATATCTTTTGTCTCAGTCCTTCAGGGAATATGCATTCAGGGTCAGCAAGCAGAAGAAAAGCATACACCGTGTTATGTAAACAACTAATGTTTAAATATTTTTTTTTTCAAGTAACACTCTCTTGACATCTTGTGCATTTATCAGAGAAAATAGGAGAAAATAGATTTTTTCCAAAGTGAGGAAATAATTTCATAGGCTTATGAATGTATGTGGTTTAAGTGAGAGAATATCACAGCCTGCAGAGTGTTAAATAAACCCAGTTACATTCCATCTGACAGGATATAACACCTATGCATCTAGAAAAAAACATGCCATTTATTCCAAATGAAAGTAAACCAAATCTTCAGTAAAACAGAAAAAGCTAAAAGAAGATCCTTTACAAAAATAATTTTAACTCTGAATATCCTCCTGGCTGCCATGGTACCAGGAAGCAATCCCACTTATCCATCTGGATTTAAGTGTGAGTTGTAACAGAAAAAGTTCACTTCCAGGGTGACTGAAGTTTGTGGAGGAGCCACACTGTGCAGGGATATGTTATGAAATTAGGGGCCTGATCTTCACAGCAGCAGGTGGAGTCTTCTTCAGGGGACTGAGAGAAAACTTCCAGGGTGAAGCCTGAAACCCTCTGAAGTAGCCTCTATATTGAGTATATAAAAACCCTAGAGACAGCAGCTGCCCAACTTGACCACTTTACTCTGGGCACACTGATGATCTCAGGGACCAGGAGCTACTCTTGCAGCCACAGCCACAAACCCGAGGCCTTGCGGGTTTGGTCCCATATGCCCATGGAGGTTTTCTTGCCATCCATGTAGCAGGTCTCCCTCAGATTTCCTGTGATGTGCAGCTTCTAAAGCAGGTTTTGCACTTTTGATGCTCAGAGCTTTTGGATGCAGCACTCAGTGCAGGACACTTTACACAGTGCACTAACTTCCCCACCGTGTGAGCCAAGGATATCGAGATCATCAGTTCTGCTTTCTCCCAGGGATCAGGTTTTCATTTTCAGAAGTTTAAACAGGTACTCACTGAAGAATTTTCAAATTTCTGCTCTCAACCGACCACTTTCTTGCTGGTCACAGAAAGGGGAAATCATAAAGCTGGCTCACAGCCAGCTTTCACCATACTGATTTTGTCTCACATTCTGCTCCAGGAGTGAAGCTGGGTTGGGTTCAGAAGATGGTACAGAATGACGAAGCAACACCAGCGTGTAATATCCTCAGGCTAAAGAAATAGCTCTCATGAAAATGACAATTACAAACAAATAAATGGAAATGGAAATGTGAACTGCTACTGTTCACATTATAACTTCCAATTTTTAAAGAAAAAGAAAGTATTTTATAAGACAGGATAAAAAATGCCACAGGCAAGATACTATTTCATGTTACTTTTGTTTTAAAGAAAACACAAGTATTGCATAAAAAGTATAAATCAGCTCATTTGTTTCTTTGATGACAGCATGCTACAACATATATGGCAAGAAAGAAATACACACTACTGACTTATTTCCCCTACCAATCCATGCATAAAACCAAGTAGCTTTATTATACACACATAACTCACATGAGAAAGTATTCGAAGTTATCCAAAAACATGGCAAAAGCAAAGAAGAAGGAAAAAGTGCATTTGTTTGGAAAATAAATCATGGAAAACAGGGTGAGAATGAATTTGCATTATCTATATAGGACAAATGCTGCCAATTTAATAACTCAGCATAATCCAAATTTCTTAGAAAAATTCAGTGAGGAGTTATATATGAAATATTATGAACTTTTAGTGCCACTGTTAGACCCTCTGAGTGAATGACCTTCTACTCTGGTTAGCTGGGTAAGATACCTACCCAATAACCACGTGGCAAATTATACCTTAGAGTTTCATTGGCCTCAAGAATATGCTTATGTCAATAGAAAATCAGCATTTATATTCATTAGTACAAATGGGTTTCCTTACTCTTCTTTTCTGCAGAGAAGAGCTGAAAAGCTCCTATAAAATTCAGACAGTCTTGAGATGTCCTTTATCACTAGGAAGTGGAATATTTTTCCAGTGTTCTCTTTAATTACTGGCAATAAAATTAGGCTCAAAGACTGAAAAAATTTTATTCACCTCATAAA
This sequence comes from Lanius collurio, assembly GCA_020086605.1. NCBI lineage: Eukaryota > Metazoa > Chordata > Aves > Passeriformes > Laniidae > Lanius > Lanius collurio. Next base: position 47,390,047 of record JACBWW010000001.1, read on the forward strand.
ATAAATTAAGTAACTTTGTAAGGTTATGATCTATAGAGTATCCCAGCAACAATTCCAAATTCTGGGATTTATTTTTCCTCTTTCTGCTTTAAATAACACCTTTATGCTTCAGTTTATGAAAAATAGCCTGCTGTAGGATAATGTTTTTGGTCTGGACACTATTCTTGCTCATTCAAACTTAGCCTATCCTTCAAAGGGAATGAGGTGTGATGATACCCCTTTTTTTGCATAAGGTTCCAGGAGCACATTAATCACCACAAGTATTTGACACTTCCTCTAGAAGTGTTTCTTTATTTAGTTTACATGACTAGCAACAAACTCCCAAGATACATAATTAGGAAGTATATGCAGTCTTAAAAATCCTTAGTTTCCTGTGTCATTTGGTATATTTGTATTTTCCAGAAAGATCCACTTTAGAAAACAAATTGCAAAACACCAAATTGCAAAGAGTAAAACGACGTCCCCAGTGATCTTGCTAATAACCTTTTCAGAGGCCTACTGATGAGGCTTGAAGAGGTGATGGAGGCGGGGGAATGACATGCAAATAGGCTTTGATTCATTTATGAACCACAGTTTGGACAAATATGATTGAAATGGGGGACAAATAGTGCTAAATATATATTTATGCAGTAGAGTAATCCATAATGCAATAAGAAAATACACAGCTCAGAAAGGCACCAAGATTTCTACAAGTTTCTGCCCCCAGCTTTATAAATTCTCCCTATAGTATTCATGCTGGTATATTTTGAACAGAGCTATACAGCTCAGTAATCAGCACTCTCATTTTTAGGCACAGGCACAGAACCATGCATGTTTGATGCCTATTATGGGAAACAGTGATGGCTGCATCAGCAAGAGATTTCAGGATCTGAGGGACAGACTCAGCAGGTCTGGACTGCAGGGGCTCAGGAGCCTGTGATGTCTTTACAGATATGTTCAGCAGCAGGTTTTCTGCTGTATTGACATTTAAAAGAAATTCCTGCCTGCTCCTTTCTGAAGGTTGGGTGGAGCATGTCTAACCTCCTGTGTCGTGATAGAAGGACCTGTTAATAACTTAGTAATTGAAGTTGCTGATATATTCAACATGAGCCCAGGACCCTCGTGCTGGGGCCACACTCAACAAAGGACACATTATGGAAACTTGTTCAGGGCTGACAAATCACCTTTCATTTCCTCTAAAGAAGCTCTTATCAAAGAGAAAAAAGTTTCGGGTCTTCTCTCTCTTTCTTCTCCTTTCCCTACCTCCTTGTAATCCTCTGAAAGGAGCAGCAGGCTGAACATATGTGCACCCTGCAGGGAAAGAGGGGGCAGAGCTGTCACTCAAGTGCCTCTTCTAATTTTCCAGCATGACACCATCAGGCAGCCACAGATTACAGGCAGTCTGTGGAGAGGGCCACAGGATTCCAGAGAGGTTGGGTATAGAGTTCTGGTCCAGATAATTAAGCTTGTGCAAATGGGGCATGTGCACATTAAGAGCACAACATGCACAGAACAATGCATGCACCATAGAATTTGCAGTTTGCAATCATTTAATTTCAAATTTTGAATAAAGAAGAGAATGAATGAACATAGCTTCTAGGATTTTGAAAATATGTCTAACAATAAGATTACTCCTCCTTTGTTTTACATGTTTTTGTTATCTTTCAATACTGCTTGAATTGACCTCTTTATTGAATTCTTTGAAATAGCATAAAATGACTGTAATTTGAAATAGTTATAGACTAAAATCTATACATTGCAGACCATATCTATCTATATATATATTTATAGGCTTATAACAGTTATAGAATAAATATTAATTTGACTATATATGGTAGATCTTTTTATTCTGAAGAAGATGTCAAATAAGAATTATCTGTAAGTAACTTTTACCAAATAAAGTTATTTCTAGAAAGGAGGGAAGGAATAAGATGTGTAAAAAGCACCAAGCAAAACAACTGATAAAGGGAAATTCAACTAAGTTAACCATCTACTCTGACCAAATTAAGAAAAAAAAAAGAAAAGAAAAAAAAAGATGAGGGATGCGAGAAAAGTTCAGACCGTCTCTCATGTTGCAAATAGTTGACTGGATGAAGCTCTGGGGTTTTAGCTATCACTTTTATAGAGTACAGAAAGCACGTTTCCCACTCGTGCTCATAAACCTTACTTTACCCCATTATATTCACATATTTGTGAAATTATTCAGTTCAGAATTTCTTAACTGGTCACTATTAAAAACTTGGCATTCTTCAGGCCTTCTTTGCAAAGCTCTTTTACTCTATTACACAGAATGATTTATGACACTGATTTAATTAATTTTGAGAACTCTGAATTTTAATTGGCTCAATATAATATATTTATATTCCCACCTCCCTGCCATTTTATACTATAAATTCCATAGAATATTTTAACTAATTAAAGTTTGGTTAAGATTTAAAATGGGAAAGACTGATAATGGCTGTTTTAAAATTAGCATCTTCATTCTACTGTGTGTGGTTTTAGCAAGTCCTATATTTTATTATATATTCTTACCTTTTTCTTTTAAAGATGTAGGATTCTTTCCTTCCTTTTCTTTAGTGTGTTCTGTAAAATATAATTTATTAATCTTCAAGCCAGAGCGTTAAATGGTTAACATCTAATGGCTCTAGGATAATGATTGATTGAATAATTGGTGGTTTCTAACTGACACAAGATAGCAAATAAATGTGTAGCAAAAAACTCATTTTCATCAGTTTTAGCATGCTCACGAAGTGAAGCCACAAATTTTCTTAAATTTGATGACAGGACAAAGATCACTTAATACTTATTTCACTTTGCAGCTTGTCATAATTGGAACAAGCGCTCCTAAATTCTGAGTTTATTCGTCTAAGTTTTCATAACAAGGGTTACCAGGGCTCTCTTTGCACTCCTAATTCAGGTAATGCCAATTAAGTTTCATAGCAAATTTACTGCAATAGTATTATGGTTATAAACTCCTAACTAAATCATACTTTAAAAAACAAAATGGCAATGCATCTCAAGATTTTTTTTTTTTTGATGCATATAGATCTTAGAGTTGTATACAAATTTGTCCTGCCACGTTACCTTTATCTTTCATGGCAGCTGGAGGTTTCAATTCTTTTTCTTTTCCAGGATCTGTAAAAGAATTAGTCACACCAATAAAATGACAGAAACCATATCTGAGTGAAAGGATGAAATTTAACCATAGGGGAGAATGAAGCATATAGATTGAGATAATAAAACTATATATTGGAAAATATGGTTAAAAATTGAGTAATTGGGAGATTTTTACAGAATTCACTGGTTTTCATTCAGAAAGTTCAGTCCACAAAAGGTATTTTATAGATTTAATTATGAGACCTATAAAATTTGCAAACTTCAACTTAATATAAAATAAAGACAGTTTTTCAGTGTTCTTAACCAGAAAGGCCAAAACTGATGATTCCCCACATTTGACTCATTGGAGCTGACTGTGGCTACTTCTTTCATCTGGGATTGCCCATTTTTGCTGAGCAAGGCCGAGAGTCTTATTGGATCTATTCTTTTCTAAAGGCCAGCTGCTGATCAAAGTGAGCAAGCAACATAGCAGTGACAAACAGATGGGCAAAGAGTTGCTTTTATCCTGCCCACAGACATGCAGATAAGATGGCTTGGCCACACCAGCCTTGGTGAACACTCTCAAGGAAGAGTAGTCCACTGAGAAGGCATAAGAAGTGATTTACACCAGACAGAAAACCAGAATTCTGTTTCAGACAAAATCATTATTCTGGACTAATGAGAGGTCTCCAGATCTTTCCATCAAAAAAATAAAAAGGCAGATAAGACTGTCCCTAAACAGTATATTCAAAACAATTAGATACTTGGATTTTGACTTCCTGCATTTTAAGCTAGAATTTTAGCCTTTTGACTGCTGGTTAAACTGTTTGGCACATGTCATCTGAGAAATGCTAACAGGGGTTTTCTGGAAAAAATAAAAATGTTAGGTTCGCCATCACACATGAAGAAAAAAATTCCTTATATTGAAAAACTTGGCAGCAATTCAGTGCCAGAAGATATTAAATAAAATGGTTAGAAGACCGTTTTGGTTTCTAAACATAGAATAAGAAGTCAACACTCCTGATGAGGACTGTGTTTAGGAGATGGAAGTTGTGTTTAGGAAATAGATATGAAACTTACATAAGCTACAGTAGTTTTAGTGATAATTGTTTACTGCCTTAATGACACACAGTTCACAAATTGTCTCTTCTATTATAAAAGCATGGACTGCGTCCAATAGCAATTTATCATGATATCAACAAAGCTTCTTGTTCATGGTTTAGTATTTGTCTCTGACTAAGATAAATTGAGGTCCTAGGGAATCTGAATTGAAGAAATCCAGAAATAATAATTTTTATTTATGGTAGAAATAGCCATCAAGTGGAAAAACTTAATTTGCTATTGACATTGAAAGTCCTCTTCTCTCAGGACTGACGTCAAGACATAAATCTTTCATTATTTTTCTCCTTCTACATTGTGTTTCTAAAAAGGCAGTACTAGATACTTCCATACAATAAAATTTTTAAAGGAGAAGACTGGGGAAAAAAATCTGTTGAACAAGGTCAAAAGTGCAATTTTATTCACTTAAAGCTATTTCTTCCATTACTCACTACACCTCAGACCTCTGCTTCAGAACCTACTCCTGCTCTCCTGCTTTGACCTTCATGTTTTGTACTCACCAATTTCTTATTCTGTCACTTATTTTCAAAGGGAGAAAATACACAATTTGCTGCAGATATCTGTGAGGCATATTCAGTGGACATCTTCAGACATATTCATAGTGTTACTAAGAAATCAATGTCAATTTTTAATATTAAGTTAATCACAGAAGACTGTGAGAACTGAAATAAAACTCAGTGGGAAGACTGAAAACCTTTTTGTTCTGTCCTCATGAGTAATGAAAAAATTCCCAAGAAATTTCATGTTCAGTGCAGTAGTGTCTACAAAAAAATGAAGACACTTGAAGACAGAGCTCCAGCCAAAATAAGTCATTTAATGCTCGACATAAAGCCTTTATTTTCAGAAGCCTGCCTGTAAGAAATTACAGCTGTTGTTCACATGCATTATGAAGAATATAGCAACCCAAACTGTTGTGGAAGATTTTACTTTAATGAGTAAAACTATAGCTTACTTCCTTCTTTCATCTTTGCTTTATCTGAGGAAAGAGAAAGGAAGGGAAACAAAAGTAAAAAGAGGAAAGAAAAAGAAAATGTTAGAATACGTGTTCACATAGGAAATTATTTTTAATACAATCAACTAATGAAAATTTATTTAAATACATGTTGACCCTAAGTGCTTAAATATATCTTGAACCTCCACTGTTTCTTGACAGGCTATCTGAATAAAGTTCATGGTTCCCACTTATTCCCTTGCATATGTGCAAAAAGAGCATTAAATCCCCTAGTCTGATATGATCTTCTTTAACTTATGGAAAGTCTCCTTTCTTACTACTATTGGATATCACCAGAAAAAACTTTTACCTTTTGTAATCTCTTTTAAGTATTAATTCTCAGTAACAGATTTTAACTTCCCTGCAACTATCTGATACCTGCTCATGACATTTTTCAAATAAATAGGTCAAAGAGTTAAAGCTATGTGCCTTCTTCCTCACCTTTTAACAGTTAAAAATGTTACTTGTATTTTGGCTTTACAACTAATAAAATACCAATGAACTGAGATGTTTCTACAGCCTTTCAGCCTGGATATAGGGATTTGAGGTCAAAGCTGCAATAATCACCAAAACCTTTGTTTGAAACAATGAAACTATGTCCTGATTGCTAAGCAAATCCAGCCTCCAACACTCTAGATTTTCCTGCAAGTCTCCTTATACTGTTTTTCTTAGGTTGTAAATCCCAGTTTTGACCAGGACTGAATCCCTCTACTTTTTGAAATGCGTCCTGATGCAAAGTACTCTTTTGTGAGTAATATTCAGTAAGCATCTAGCAAGTTTTTGGCTTGTTCCTCTTTGAGTGAACAATGTGTTCGCAGCAGCTCCATACATACAGGGTGCAGCAACGAGAAGCTGAGGCAATTGTTGTGTGAAAGTGTTCATGCTCGCTTCTATGCATCAGAGGAACTGAGCTGCCAACACTGGGAAGTAGCTGCAGACATAGTTGTGACAGACATTATATGTTACTCTCATCCCTTTGACTTGGAAAGACTAGATAGTGTTGGCGTGGAGAAACGGTGCTGCTGCTGCTGCTGCTGCTGCTGACTGCTGTCATGGGATACAGTTTTCCCCCCTTTTGAGTTCCTTGGGTATCACAACCTGTGGTTCAGAAAACCCTGCTCCATGCCAACCATGTGAAACCACAATTTGTACTGCTCAGTCTGTGCTCTTTGTGGCACAGTTAAAATTTTTTGGCAGATAAAATCCCATCTAAGGGTGGTACATTGTAGAAAGGACAAATCTTACAGCAACCACACACCTCATTGCTGTATGAGACAGCCAAGCAGAGGGGAAGCAGTGCAGATGTCTGGAGAAGCACTTACGTGGCAATGGAAAATTATGTGGAGATATCCAGCCTAACAATGACTGAAATCTAGGCCAAGGCCCACCTAATTATAACATTTTCCATGACAACTACCAAGCAGCTGACAGCTGCTGCAGGGTGTCTGTGCTGGCTTGAGTAATGCTGAGTAAAGCTGAAGCTGAAAAACTCAAGAAAATAAGGGATAATAACTCGACTGACCAAAGCTACCTCAATAAACATGTCTTACACCTTATTCTAAAGGTATAAAGCAAGTTCATCATCAGGGCTCTAACTGACAATTTGAGCATGTCAAAATAAAAAATCAGCTTGGTAGGCTGCTAGGATGTGTATCATATAAAGAAAGCTTGAGCTCATAAACTCTGGGTATTTAGACCCCTCTTTTTTTACTTTACTTCCTACCATATTAACCTAAAAAAAAATGAATTGCTTTTAACAAGTGTACAAGAGCAAGTATTCAGAATATAATGCTAAGGTAGTAGTAGTAATAATAATAATAATATTTAATAGGAAAAGACACATGCTTAGATGGTTTAAGGCATCAATTCTTCTCTTTTTATGTTTGATCAGTGGCTTGAATTTTATTTTTGCCTTGGCGTAGACTGTCCCTTGATATTCCTGCTCTGGTTGGCTTGGGATGCTGGATGTAGACTTAGTGTCTCTCTGAACTCTGTGCCATCCACACGTGGCTCTTGCAGTCGTTCTTCTGGTCTTTCCACTCAGACATTCCCACTCATGCCTTATCCATACCAATCTTAAGCTTTTTGAGAAAAATTTCAAAAAGGCCTGGTATCAAAAGGTTTTGATTTTCTCTGCAGTGGGCCTTTGTGACTCTTCTTGGGGCTGAGGTCTCATCTGGGATAAGAAGGGCAGCTCAGCTGACTTCAGGGAGCTTCTGCCCCTTTATTGCCAGTTACTTTCAGACTGAGTAGCAAAGGCTGACCCTTGTCCAGGCTACAGGGGCAGGATTCCCCATTGGTGGGATGCTAAGTTCCAGCACAGAACACTTCAGCTGAAGTGGGCAGCCATCCACCTGAAGCTTTTTGTCGGGGTGGCAGTTTTATGGAAGTGGGACAAAGCAAGTTTTATAATGGAAAATCCCTGTTGCTTTGACAAACACAGCAAAGCTCTGAAAAAATACTGGCAAATGAGTGGATTTAAAAGTAGTTGTCATCCAGCTCTCTGAGGTTATTTTTTTCTGTGCCATTGTCTTTTAAGAGAGATAATGCCAACATATTTTGTTTTCTTTTTACCTTGCACTGCTGCCTTCTTTGCTTTTCCTTCTTTTTTTTCAAGTCCTGTTGCAAATAAATGATAAGGTTTAAGTAAGATTTCTAGTCAGAAGTGTTTTTACATCAGAAAAACTCTTCTTAAGTGCTTACATACTATTTTGAGTCAAAAGATTTCAAATTTGCAACCATGAGATTTCCCCCCCCCCCAAATATGAATATTTAATAGATATTTTTTATTTGTCTGAAAAAAGAGTGTTTTTTTTTCTTTCAGAAAATAAATAGTAGATCTGGTCTAGGAGAAGGTGGGGCTGCCCAGTGCAGGGGGCTTGGAACTTGATGATCTTAGGTCCCTTCTAATCCATTCTGAGGTGATTCTGAGGTGTCAGGTGAAAGAGGGGCTAAACTGCTGCATGTACTTTGTAATGGAAAGCAAAGAAAGCAGGTCTATACCTTGCCCAGCCATCTGAAAGTTCCCCAACCAAGCACAGTTTTCTGTTATCACCAGCAGAAACCTCCACTCTGCACCCCTGACACAGCAAAATACTGCCCCATATTCTCAGTTCTAAGCATGTGGTTATTCTCAGTGAGGGTAGCAGGCCACAGAGGGACAGAATGTTATGACACCTAAATCAATCCTTCTGAATAGTGAGATTTCTGCGGTCAAGGGAGAAGTGTGAATTGGACCACTTGTGCAGCAGGGCTGCTTAAACTTTACTGACACCAGGGGAAACAACTGTAACAGCTCAGGTCAGGATGCATGGACATATCCAATTGCTTATTCACAAAATTTGCAACCACAGCTCCTAAATTCATTTACACATCTTGGGAGACAAGGGATGGAGATCATTTGTTCGAGGCTCCACATTAAGGATTAAATTATCTAGGAAGAGATGATGCAGGGAGGGGTATTATTAGATTTTGCTCACATAAATATGGGTATCTTTTATAGTTTCTGACAATTTACTCCACAGGTTTGGTGATGTACAAGATCATATCTTTAAGACAACCTGTATATTTCTTATCTAACTGAATTATTATTAGGGGTTAAATCTTGTAAATCTATAAACATACGTGTTTAGCTGTAAATGACACTTCCAACACTTCACTTCTGTGACACCAAACTTTTGTAGCCATAACTATTAAGCTAAATAAGAAGCTTTGTTTTAATTTAAAAGGTTATCTTGTTACAATGTTTGAGACAAAAAATATGGTATTAAGAAAATCAGCTTCTCTGTCATTGTCTTGTTTGAAAGTAGTGTAAAGAACAATCAGCATAAGTGGCAGGATGTGCAGTGGACACTGAAAATTAATTTACGTCTGATGTTTAGAGAAAATGTCTTTGCAGCTCTTCTGGGTCATTAGCACATAGAACGACCTTTCAACTTGTTGTTTAAAGATGTCATCACAACAAATTGCAGTTGAAAATTAAGAGTTTGGCTTTTAGAGACAAAGTAAATTCTGAGGGGCATGTTCTGTTGCCATTATTTATGCTGAGAAAGGGAATTCAAAGGACCTATGAAGTTTCCTCCATGTGTGCTCACTGCTTCCCTGCTGCCTGGACTGCAAGTCTGGTCCCAGGGGCAGCACCAGGACATCCTTTCAAGAGCACTCTGAAGCTGCTGGGCATGATGGCTCAAGCAGATCAGCTCAGTTAATAAGCTATGGCCAGACTGCAATGTCTGCTGGGGGACTGGGGGCCAAAGGAATGATCTTCTGCTCCCAGATTCCCTGATTCTGAGATTCAGTGAAATATCAGGTATGGGTGGATGAACTGCTTCATGTTGAGTAGGATGAACCCACTCACAGGCATCAATCACTCCCTTGTGATGTGAGCAGGAGTTTTTGAGCAAGCTCCATGTAAACAGTGAAATATGGCAATTCTGCACCCCAGTTACCTCAGGGAATGTATTTTATTGAAGATAATCTTCAATTTTCCTGAAAATCAAGTCTAGGCTGAAAGGATGTCTGATTTGATCCTCAAAGAAAAAAATGAATATTCCATTTCTATCCAAGCACCTAATTTGTTCATGGACACAGAGAAAGTCAAAGAGGACCAAAGACCCTTAATATTTATTGTAGACCTCTGCTATTAACTTCCATGTTACCTGGGCCCAGATCAGCTGTACTACTTATACTAATCATGAACTAAATACAGAAAGCCAAGATTAATCTGAGCATGGAGCCCTGCCACTGAAGAAATCAGTATCACGGTGCTTCTAAAATGCTTACTGAATTGGGCAATACCTTGAAGAATAAGGTGATTCCAATATGGAAATAAATATATGGAAAGGGGAACCAGAAACCTGTCCCATATGAGCCCCAAAATAGATTTTTAGCATCTAAAGCTGCAAAACCAGCTATGATGAGAGTTAAATGAGTTCTTGAGAGCTATTGTTTTCTCCAAAGCACGCTCATCCTTTTTAGCTAAAATGAAAGCAGTTTTGGTTTGTAAAACTTCTGAAAACCAGAATAAGAATGGAATAAAAATATTTTTCCTGGATGGAGAACAGCAGGCTAGAAGAGCATACTGCTTTCTCAGAAAATCAGGTGTTTAGTCATCAAATTTTTGTGGTGGTGGTAGACCAGGAGCCACGAGTGTGGTTATCATGAAGAAATCCTCCATCCTCAGGAAACATCAAGGCTGCTATAACAGCCACTACTATTAACAGTGCTCTGGCTATCAGTGCATGCAATAATGCTACAACACTTTCATGAGCCAGTGCTTGTAAAGAACTTGCTGAGACAGAACAGAGCTTCAGTAACTTTTGGGAACTGCCAAGTAACATCAGCTAGACATGGCAGATCAGTATCTGGAAGGACAAAGAGGACATTCCATTATGCCCTTTGCTTTTTCAGAAGTGAGGCATGAGCTACTTTGATGATGCTGAGAGGTCTTTTATCATCAAAGTAATAGTTGTAACTTTGAAAGTCTGTATAAATAGGAAGCCCCTCCATGTAGAGTTAGTGTTTGGAATAAGGCTCAGAAGGTTTGGTTGTCTCTGCTTCTATCAGAACAGAGAGAAGTTTTCTGAGTAGGTCAAGATGTCACCCCTTCCACTGGGCATTTTCAAAGGTCTTGCCACTTCTAAATGGCAGCCTGAAAGATGATCTCTTTGTGAAAAATGGTCCTGCTCCAGGTATTCCCTATTTGAAAAGCTGATCCTTTATCCATGTGACTTAAGCAACATGAATGTTGCAATGTATTATAAATTTCTCCTCTGCAGAACGGCAGGCATTAAAAAAAAAAAAAAAAAAGCCCTCCTTCCCAAACAAAACCCACAAAAACTTCTGCATAAAAAAATACAAAATAAAATAAATTTACATGAAGGTAAAACCAGAAACCTGTGGATCCCTGATTTATATTTTTAGCAAAATACATTTTCCAAAAATAGATTAAATAAATGAAGCCATACTCCCACACATATTTTGTCATTTCTCAACAAAATTCTTGACAGCTCGGCATAATGTAGACCAAAAGTGCAATTTATTTTATAATTGTTTCTCAGATTCCATCATAAGCTCTTAGGAGTCAAATGAGAGACAATTCAGCAGATATTGTTTTATGCTGAAAGCGGCCAGGAGAGCAATTCATCAGTCAAATATTTCTGCAGTCTCAATAGTTGTAGGCTACAATCAAATTTGCCAGAATATTTTTATCCCAAAAGAGTCAGGTTGCATAACTAGCATCCACATCAGAAATATGCATTCTAAAATGTCACTGATTTTAAAGCTATTTTGAGATATTTGCTCAGTGTGATGGAAGACTGAAAGAAATCATTCTCACTGGAAACAAAAAACATTTCTCTCATTGAACCCTGAGGTCAGAGGCTCCTCATTATGACATCAAAACCATCAAGAAATCATTAACTTAAGAAGTGTATGTCATGGTTTAAGAATTGTTCTGTTATATGGAGAAAAAAAAAATCATGCTGTAGTGGCTTGTGAGAAAATGCAAGAAAGCCCCATATGAGTTTGATAGTACCTAAGAAGTACAGGCTGGTGGGAATGGCGTAGACCTCCTTCTATGCCAGCAGATTAATTTTTTTTTAATTACCAAAGAAGAGACTTTTGTCAAAAGATTTGCTTTATTTTCAGAACAAAATTGTTTGCCTTCCACTAATATGCTTAAAAAATTTTACTGTTGCCAACACCTACTGAATGTTGAAAATCACATGTGCCCAGAGAGCTGCTAAGTCTGTAAGGATTAATAGCAGAAAAATGAGGAAAAAACCAAATAAATAGCAACAATGTGGAACAAACAAATATGAGTTGAAAAGCAATGATTTTCTTCAGACTTAGTGAAATGTTAAACACTGCTAAACTACTACTATTAAAAACTACTAGAATTTGTCTATGTCATAAAAAATATAGAAGAAAATTACAGTATTCCTCTGTGATTCTTACTAAGTGGCAAAAGGAACAGCTGTAACATTTTAATATAAATATGATTTTTCCCCTGGAGTACAGCCTATGTTTGAGTTTCAAAATTAGTGACATAAAGTTAAATTTAGATATCTTGCTAACAAGAAATTTTTAAGATATCAACAATTACCCCAGAGCTAAAATCAGCTCATTTTTATTTAATGAAGAATAAAACAAAGTTGTCATTTACTTACACACTGGGGAGCAATTTCAGGTTCAATATTAGGTTGATCCTATGGTAAAACTAAGATGGCTGAGGCCAAAACTTTCAGTTGTGAGACTGCTCTTTTGACAACAGAAATAACAGAATTATTCCTATCCTATGTAATGGAAACCCACAGTTTCTACTTATCCTTAATTAACCAAAATTCCAAATTTCTTTTCCCATTTGTCTGAAAGGGAATGCTTACAAAAATATGGTGGTCATTGATATGAATAGACATGGACTGAGAGTGAAGGGCAGTTTGTAACTTGGCATTCCACTTTCCATTCTTGTTTAGGTTACAAATGAAACTGCAATGCTCCTGAAGGCAATTTGGAGGTAGTATCTTACATTGTACCTATGTAAAAAACAGACAGTGATTGGAAACAATTAAATATTTACTATATTTGCTCAGCTTGGATTTATGTCTTTGATGTTTCTCACCAATCCCAATTCCTTGTGCCTTGTGGAAAGGAGAAAATTTTGGAGCAAGCATTGGTGGTCTCCTGCCTTTTTTCATCAATAGTTCATGTATAAAAGGTAGGCAAAACCTGTTTCGCTGAACCTCCCTGCAAAATTCCCTCAACTCCTTAAAGAAAACCTGTTCAGTCACTGGGTTTGTGCAGCAGTTAGACTGGCAAAAAGAGAAATATTACTTTGTGTCATGTCTCTGTAGAAGATTGGTTACTTCTCCTTTCTGACTGTCACAAAAGCCTTATGGCTTGAGGCAGGGTTAGAAACTGAACTTCATATGGTTGGGGAATTACAGTTAGTCTATGAAAAATTTGAGGAAAAGACACTTGCTTTGAGATGCTGTAAGGAAGAAACCATTATAATTTAAAAGGCTGTTTGTTTTAAATAAGTCATATCTGTTAAAAGTTTTTTTTCACAAGAAGCTTTTTTTTCATTACACTAAAGTTAACAGCAACATTCTTTCATTTCAGTTTTAAAAACAAATCAACTTACTCACCTTTTGACTTTGGAGTTTCCACAGATGCTGTCAAGAAAAGAAAACATTCACAGAAATAAATTGTATAAATGAATAAAGAAATTAAAATTGATCCTGACATCTCCCTTGGTAAATATGCTACCTATCTGTGCAGAGCAGGAGTTAATTTTTTATGTAGAGAAAAACTGACACACACATATGTTGCTTGTTTAGATAGTCTCATGGCAGATGAGTAATTAACTTGCAGATTAAAAGCAGTGGAGAACAAGGTCAAGAGATAAGTTATATATGGACCTCAATAGCTCTGCTATTTTCTAGTATGAGGATGTGAAAAAAAGTAAAATAGGTTCCAGAATGGGTATATATTAAACATATGTGGAGGCTATGCTATAGAAATACTCTTTTAATAATTTCAGTGATTTTTCAGAAGCTTGGAAGTTTTCTCTCTCTTTTTTTTTTTTTTTTGAGTTTATTGAAACTTCTAGTATTGATACAGAGGAGGATCCAGTCTCAAAGGTTTCCCTTAAGATAAGTTTTCTCCATTTAATTTCTTTACTACTCTTCATAATTGCATTAACTGAATGCAAATTAATTGAACTATCACATTTCTCTTTTTTTTTATTATTCATACCTTCATTCTGAAGTACTGTGACAGGTTTTGATGCTATAGGAAAGGACAGATTCATTTTTCTATAAATTGACTATCTACTGTAGGTATTTCTTGCTCTGAATTCCTATCTGGGAAAATAGAGTCATCTGATGTATGAGTCATCAAGCTTGGCTGTAAAAGGACAAAATCTTTATACTCTTCCAAATTTGGATAAACTGGAGAAGCAGATACCACTCGGGAATAAGAGCACCTTGCTGTGACAATAAAATGCATGGGTGCTTGGCATAAAAAAACAATTAAATAGCCTACTTTTTTTTCCTACCCTCCACACTCTGAACCTTGTATTTTGTGTTTGTTTCTCCATCCATTTACTGTAACTTTCTTTGAAAACATAAACCTTTTAAAAGCTGAAATAAAGAATTCTCACCCTCTTGTTCTTCTCAACATTTAATTAGATCTCAGTTCCAGAAGAGCGAATGGTTGCTCCACATCTATTCAAGTGCTTAAGTAACTTTAATTAAACCAGCAAAATTATATTCATGGCTTTGTTTTTTTTTATCCCTCTACCTAAACCTGTCTCAACTGAGAATCAAATCAATGAGACTCTAAAACTTATAGTCTTTTGAAGGACTTACCATGTACTTTTGATTCTTTCTTTGGTGTTTTGGCTGTAAAAACAAAAATAATAATAATAATTAAAAAATCAAATATTGACTTCAGTCATGAATTAATTTACTATATTAGGACAACTTAAAAGTAAGATTAAAAGGGCAGAATATTCACCAGATTCCATTACTTTTTCTTTTTTCTGTGGTTCTGAAAAATTTAAAAAAGTAAAATATACATTTCTCTTCCTGTAATGCTTTGATTTCCTTGGACAATCATTTTTCTTGTTACTATTGGCCACTGGATGCGATACATTCCTATGGAGTCTCAGTTCAGTGACTCCTTCTCTGCTTTCCAGCATGGAAAAAAGAAGTCTTTGTAGCTGTAATCAGTCTCTTCAGTGGTTTTCACACTAGATGAACAGGGTCAGATTAGTTGTTAATAAGGAAGAGAAAAGGATTTATCTTTTACAATAAGGTGCTAAAAGGAAACCACAGAAACAGTGTAGGACAAAATATCTGCAGATTTGCTTCAAGGTGGTTTAAATGGAGGCCTGCAACCCAACTATATGTGCCACAGGACACCTGTGGTTCTTGTCTTTCTTCATTGGAGAGATGGGAGAATAAGCAGAGCATCTAGTCCAGCCACTGCTGTTCTACAGCCACGGGGGAAGGAAGAGGATCGTGGCCTCTTTTACAGGAGAGTGGAGGAAATGACTGTTCCCTGGAGCTCACCACCAGGACAGGATCTGGAACCTGAAGCTGAAAAGCTTCATCCACCTAAACTCTGTACCCTCTAGCAATCTATGGCTGGGATTTACAATTTTTTAATGGTAGTTTCTGTAACACTTTCTGTGCTGCAAAAATGTGCTTTAACACCCCCACACAGAAGGAGAAGGGCAGCCTGCCACAGATAGAGACTGAACAACATCTACCAGCCAGTACTGACATTCAATATAGCAAAAAAAAAAAAAAAAAAAAGTTAAGCTTTTTCTGTCGGCAGATGCTTTTAAACAGCATATGGAAAGGCTGTGCTGTGCAAATTTGGATCCGTACAGGAATATTTCCTAAATTCAAGAGTATCTGAGCTGACTGATCACAAGATATATCATAAAATCATCAAATCATAAAACATTCAGAATTGGAAGGAATATTATGGAGTTCTAACTCAACCTTAGGATATTCTATGATTCTATGATTCAAAAGGATCATTAAGTTCAGCTCCTGGCTCTTCACAGAATTACCTCAAGAGTCACACCATGTGCCTGAGAGCATTGTCCACATGCTTCTTGAACTCTGTCAGACTTGGTGCTATGACCACTTCCCAAGGAAGCCTGTTCCAGTGTCCAATCCACCTCTGGGTGAAGGACCTTTTCCCAATTTCTAACCTAAACCTCCCCTGACACAGCTTCAGGCCAGTTCCTCAGGTCCTGTAACCGGTCACCAGAGGGAAGACATCAGTGTCCACTGCTCTGCTTCCCCTCATGAGGATGTTGAAGCTTGCAATGAGTTCTACCCACAGTCTCCTCCAGGCAGAACAAACCAAGTGATTCCACCCATTCCTCATATAGTTTCTGCAATGGACGCTTCACTACCTTCACAGTCCTCCTCTGGATGCTCCCTAATAACTTCATATCCTTATATTGTGGTGCTCAAAACTGCACACAGGACTCAAGGTGAATACTTTTAAATACTTGTTCATTGCTTACCACTATCTGATGACTGTATTTCTGTATTTTCTCCAGGCTTATTATAGGCTATATTTGTATTAAAGCTAGGGTATAAAGTTGAGCAACATTAATGTTTAAACAGTTTCCACTCTAGAATCAAGATATAAAGTTCCATGGTCAAAGTGATTCTGAATGTTGTAACCTCACAAAAAAGCAACCTAATTCACAAATGTGACCTTTCATTCTACTGAATAAGAAAAGGAAACAAGAACTGCCAACATAAAATTAAATATGTTTATCAACAACCTTAATATTAATAATATGTTAATTAAATATTAATTCATAATCAATGCTAATACTGACTGCACAGTGGGCAAATAAAAGATATATAACTAATGCAGAGGTATGAAAATAATTCATATTCAAAAGGACAGACTGATATATGAAAACCCCACAATTGTTAAGTGTGAAACAAAATATGTCATTACTCTATACTCCCACCCCAAACAAGTTTATATCAAATATCTCATTTCCATTCTATCGGAAATAAAATACTCCTTTTTGTCTGAGTTTTCACATCTTTCTGAAGAGCCATCTTATATATATTTCAAAGAAAAGTGTAGTTTCCAAAATAAAGCTTTACACCAAGTTCTTAAAAAAAAGCTATTTTTCTTTCTTTTTTCCCAAAAATATCTTTGGAATTTTAGCACAACTTCAAAAACAATATCTTTCAGCCAAAATGTACACTTCAAAGCATCAAGATTAATTGGCTGAAATCCTGGACCTAGTTTTAATAAAAGTATATAAAGCACATTGTAATGTACTGATTATTTAACATACATTTAAAACATTTAAAGACACATATATGAGAAATGAAATTTTAGTGGAAATGTTCATGGAGCGGGTTTGTGTCATCAAAAAAATGAGTCATGGTTGTAATCTTCCCAGCAATTTGAAAAAGAGATGGAAATAGAGAGCTAGTTGGCAATTATTCCCTGAATGAATGTGTTTTGTTGCTGACATCCTACCTTGTGTTGCAATTCTAGTATAGATCAAGGAGGAAAAATATAGCGAAAACTGAGAGGACAAAAGTTTGGAACTCAGTGGTTTGGGGGGAGCAATGGCTGCCTCAATGCTCTTAATCATAACTACTCCTGCAGTTTTGGTTTTCTGTAGCCCGAGTACTCTTCAGACTATCTACTTTCATGCAGATATTTTAGGACTCATTCTGGAAATTATAATTTGGATTTTATTGCGGGAGTTTCTGTTTTATTATTGCTCAGGACATCTTCCTGGAAATGAAAGGAAATGTAATTCTGTCTTTAGTGGTTCTGAGGCAATTATTTTTCTCTCTCATTCTAAGATGTCTCAGCACTCAAGAGATCAGGAAACAGTATGATTCTAACAACACTCAGCAAGTGTTTTGGCAAAGTGTAAAATAATCCAGTTATTTAGCTTTATTTTACAACTTTTTTTGAAAACTGCAAACATTAAGGAAGGCCTATAGAGCTTTTTTCATCATAGTTTTATTTCCAGAGGCATGTGAAACATGATTGTTTCCCATGAGAAAATTTATAAGAATGAATAACATAGAATTTGACATCAAGCATTTCTGGGAAATATGACATGATATGAGATTTCAGGTGATTCATGTCCTGATATTTGAATGGAATGAACTTAAAACTTTCATTGCACAAGCCATGAACTTCAGCAAACTTCAGACCTAGCTCTTTCCTGCTGCTTGATCTCAATGTCTTATTCAGTACTTTTTTCCGTATTTTCAAGCAGTTAGTATGACACATGAAAGGATATTGCCAGCTGTAAACACATTAGACATTTGCCATGGCATTTCTCATTATTTTTATATTTAACCATTTTTGTGTGTGTATGAGACCGTACAGCATGTTTTATTCAGGGAAGTTTTGCTGGTAATATATTATTTTCTACCATGCATGGAATTGAGATTTGATTTAGTTTGACATTTTACCATGTTTATTTGCTCTGATGCTTTAAACAACTGGTTTCTCTTTTTTTTTATGAAAACTGGCAAAGTTATGTATAATATGCCCATAAAACCATACAAATGTGTTTTTTGCTTCATTACTAGTGACATACTCCTAGGCAATCCAGAGTAGGTGGGAGAGAGAAGAGAACCTGAATCTGCCACTGTAGCTCTTCCCTAAACCACATCCTTCCCCAAGGCACAAAGGGTTCTTAAAAGCATCTAGGCTGGCAAATTTGCAGTGGTGTATTTTAATCTTTACCACCAGAATAGACAGTCGCAAGTGTGACCCTCTGCCATCCAACAAGAAAGAAAAATTGATTTCCTGTTATAATTTTTATAGGTATGTGCACACATGTATGAGTACATATGTGCGCCTGTTATCTCCTAATTCAGATAGAGCATTCACATCCGAGTATTGTTCAGGAAAATAAAAATTGTATTGGGAATGATACAGATTGGAAAAGTTTCAATAAATGACATTTCAAGTGGATATGCTGATGTATGGAATGCACCACATATTAATTAACCAACACCATTTTGTTCACACTCAGTAGCTGCATAAAAATGGTGTTTTCTGTACTATTATCTTTTACTAAAAATATTTTAGTGAAGCCTACTGTTGTCCTAGTATAAGCAGTGTCTTAAATACTTAAATCCTTAGCAGAAAGTTAGCTTGGTCTTACAGTTTTGTAATCATGGTTTTATAGGCCGATCATTTCCCTTCTTAGAGCTTCATATTTTGTTGGTTAACTAAAACCAAATAAGACAGAGTGGTAAAGCTCTCCAAGATATCCTTTCATTAAGAATATTGTGAACATAAGCATTTAGATAAAGAGAAGACCCCTTCAGTCCCTTCTGCTGAAGGCAAATGTCACAATATGCATAAGTTCAGTCACACTGATAGACCTGAGAAAAACATGAGAAAGTCTTGCAATAAAACTATATTTTTCCTGTTCTCCTGCTCCCAAGGAGTATGTGTTCAGCTATATTTCACCATTATTCTTACTTTCTGGATCATTGTAGAAAACCTCACAGCCATTTTACACTTTGATTTATAAAGATAATGAATGATTCAAATATATTACATTTCTTTCTGGAACAAGAACACACCAAGGGAACCTCTTACATCGTGAAATCATGCCATGCATGAGCACTCCTCAAAATATGAACATCTTTTGAGGAGAGCAACAAACAGTTTTCCTAATGGATTTTTGTGAAGAAAAGGAAAGCAGGCTACAGTTCTGCATATCAGTACCTTTGTTTGAAATCTGCTACCCTGTCGGGAAATATCTGAGAAAAATTTTGTGCAATGAAAAGAAAGAATAGCCTGGATGACATGCAAATGCTTTCAGTTCCATATATTTGGTCTGTGGCTTTTCTTCACAGACAGAAAGCATCAGAAATAGCAGTGGCATCAAAACTGTAAATTGTAAATTGTAGTTGTAATATAATCATATATGTTATAAAAAAACACCAATCCACAGCACTCCTCCCATGAAAATCAAGTGACATTTTCATAATGATAGCAATGAACAGGATGGGGACCATTTATTCCCATTATAGCAAAATGAAGTTGGTACCACTTCCAAAATATTAATGCAGGGAAAGATAACTATAGCCATAGTGTATGTGATAGTTTGGATTCAAAAAAGCTTAAGCATGCCCTTGAATGCTTTGCTAACTCAAGATGGTGTTAAAGATATGTTAAATCCTTGTTGAAATTGGGTCAAATTCTAGCCAAAAATGCACTTAAATCATGAAACAAGTTCGGGGCTATGAAAATTTGTCAGCCTCAGAACAAAGCACTTTAAAGTGCCTTTTCAGTAAAGAGTGGAGACTTCTATAATCCTTTGAGCTCTGATTTTTTTAATAGCCCTTAATTTGACCCTCTTTTATTTTCATTATTGTTACTTTCATGTATGAAAAAAAACACTTTTGTAGTTAACTTGCTCCCCCTGCCTTGCTCTTAAAGTAGTGCTGTCTTTGTGTTAGCAATACAAAAGTACTTTTATGCATAACAAATATCTGGTAATAAAAAATGAAACAAGACTGCATTTACAGTACAAGTGTCTTCACAGACACTGTGATCTGAAAGGAAGTATTGGAAATAATTTTAACTCGATATTATCTAGAAATAGAAAATATTCTAAGGAAAGTATAAATGCAAAATAACGTGCCAAGCTATGAAACTGGACATTTCAACATCCTAACAAAAATAGTAAAAATATCGTGGATTTTAGGCCTTTTACTCAAAAAAACATTTTAAAAAATGGTGAATAAAAACTGGATTTCTGATGAGAAAGCTTAGTGTAAAACAAGCTATTTCATGCTCTGTTTAAATAAATCCTATATGTAAATAATTCATGTCTTTAAAGTAAAATCTTCAAACATCAGAAAATTCTTCCCCTTTCAGGGCATCATCTATTGTGAAATAAGTCGAGACTTCATTTTTCCTTTCCCATTCAGAGTTAGATAATGACTCACCTTACATAACCCTGTGGACAATTTAAGACATCCTATTCTGTAATATTTTCTCAGACTTCAATGGGGATGAAAATTTCAGCAAGATGAAGTGATTTGTGGAATACATCTCCAGCCACATAATAGATTCCTGCAGATATTAAGTGGCTGAGTGATGGATTACTGCAACAGCAACAAGATTTTAGCTGCTGAGGCTACCGTGCATTCCTGGCAGACCAGGAGCAGAGTCAGCTCTGAGGCTTCAATAAAGCCTAGTGGAAGCACCCTAGGACAAACAGGTGAGGACCAAGAACCAGTTTCTCCCATCCTTTGGGTTATTGCTGAAGACTGAGATCAGATAATTTCCAGATATATTGCAAAAACAGACGAGCCTGGAACCATCCCACTGAAACCAGAAAAAAAAATAATAACTCAGAGAAGATATGATATTTAACTTCCCAAAGAGCTAAGGAGGGTCAGAGGAAGAATTATGCTAAGATGGACTGCAAAGAAAACCTTGGTGATTCAGAAGGACTACAGAATGATCCTGGATCTAAATACAAGGACCCTGAACAGCAATATTAACACAGGTAGGGCTTCATTATTTCATTTACAGCTGCATAAACATCTGCTTCAACTGAGTGAAGATTTATTTTGTACAAAAATAAACTGCAAATCTTGTCTTTATACATTCAATAAGTTATGTCTAATATTTGTCACCAAAGAGTTAGGCTGTAAATCAGGAATATAAACCCTGAGAATGGCTGTGCTTAAGTTCTGAAAAAGTCTGAGAGGGTTAACTTCAGAGAATGGAAAATTGAACTGTCTACTCCAGCTACCAGAATAACTTTCTTGGTAACATATGTATGACAGGAATACATCCAGAGATGCTTTCACCAGGTGCAGTGGCTGCTTATAAAGAGAAATTTCAGGGCACATAGAGGCACTCAAACATAAGATCTTGAAGAGAGTGTGGGATGGCAAAATTTGCTATGTCCATACAGAGTGAGCAAGAGAGGCTCCTTTTCCTTTTTCCAAAGGTACTTACAGGGGTGTGTAACACAAACTTGATCCTGATTTTTGAAGTCTCTCCTCTTGGACTGACTATACAAGAAGATATATGAATACACATACCTACACCAGA
Source organism: Lanius collurio (assembly GCA_020086605.1). Classification (NCBI taxonomy): domain Eukaryota; kingdom Metazoa; phylum Chordata; class Aves; order Passeriformes; family Laniidae; genus Lanius; species Lanius collurio. Next base: position 47,411,852 of record JACBWW010000001.1, read on the forward strand.
TAAGAATACATAGTTTGATAGATGATGCAGAAGGTGTGGGGCTGTTGATGCGTTGAAGTGGCTATCTGAAAACAGAGGCTAGACAAGATTAAGAGAATAAAAGCAGGTGTTTATTAAAAGGTACACCGTGGGCAGTCAAAAGCCTCCAAGGGGCTCCACCCAAGATGGACGCTGGGTCATGGGTTTTTCACATTGTTGTAAGTTTGGTCCCTTTGCATATCGAGGTTAATTCTCCAATTATAATTTCAAGTAATTGCCCCAAGTTTAATGCCCCTGTACAGAGGTTAAATGTACATATCTCAGGGCCTGGCACAACAAGGTGTCCTTGAGTTCAGGCCCAGAGAGGGTTTGTTGTTTCTAACCAGAATGGGAGAACAGTAGCTAACAGGTTATATGAAGTTTCATACTAGGCAATACAGGATCTGAAAAATATAAAAGCTAAAATCTAAGGCATCACTGTGAGTAAAATACATCCCTGGTGTGTGACTTGGGACCCGAGTCTGAGAAACCTGACAAACAATCCATGATAAATTTCCCTGTTCCACTGTGTTGCTAAATCATTCAATATACATGCTGAATTTTAATAATCTTCTGTAGCATGTATATGATTATAGCTTTTGTTCTATGTACTTATGTCCAACAGGGAATGATTAAAAGACGATCAACAGGCCAACTCCTTGATAAACCTTTTCTACCTTTCAAAATATACATACTGTCTCATAAACTTCTGGATTTCTTTTTTATGTAGAATAGAACTGGTTATACCTTATGGTAACAGTTTTCCTGATGCCATTTTAGTTACAATCATTTATTTTGAACTAAGAATTAAAATAACTTCCCTGCTACGTAAGTACTGCTCATTACCAGTAACACCAGCAGTTCTCCCTGCATTAGGCAGAATGATCTGAACCTATACAATCCATCCTCTAACCAAGTTCTTCCATATAGCCAGAATTCTAATATTCTGTACTTACCCCATGAACCCATTTCCTATATAATTTCTTACATAATGTCCTCTTTCTACTCCCTACAAACAGTTGAAAGATTAGTGGCATATCAAGGTAATAATAATTCTAGAACAACTGGCAGTCAGTTTGGGAGACTGGATGCAGCTGACGTCTTAACACTTATAATTAACTATTGTCTATCATTTTTATTTAATTCTTTCTGGATTCAGATAAATTTTCTTTATTTTCAAGGGGGAAATTGTGCTCAAAAAGAGTTTCTGTTGTGAACCCAAAATGAGCAATGAATATGATTTTTTTTGTTGTTTGTTTTTTGTATGTGTAGGGAGAGGAAGATGGAAAAAAATAGGCATTAAAACCCAGTAATTAGGTAGTTAGTGACAATACAAAATCTGATAGACATCCTGTAAAATTAAATTAAAAATTTCAAAACCATTCCAGGGAAATTCTAAGCAGCAATTAGGATTTAATTTTTCTGGTGTTGGAAAGAGATAGGATTGATTTTTAATTCAGACAAAATATCAGAGGAAAGCACTCTCACTGGTGCCTAGAGAAGGTGCAGGAGCCTCGCCTATGAAGTGAGGCCATCTCCTGAGAGGCACTCACAGATGAGCTGTTCCCATCCCTCTCCCTAGCTAAGAGGGTGCATGAGGTCAGTGGCACTGAGGCTCCTTGCTGCCTTCCAGGGAACACAATCACCCTCCTGCTAATTTAGCTGGAAATGCTCTCTAAGTTGTTTGAGCCTGTGCTCCCTTCCTTGTCCTGCCCTGCCATGNNNNACCCAGCCACACACACACGTTCCTAGGACAGCTTTCAGCCATAAGCCATGGCAATGGTGTGATTTCCCCAGTTGTGTCAGCAGGTGTCAAACAAAGGCAGCAGGCAGGGATGGGGAGTGCTGGGGGAAATGGTGCTTCCTAGGCCAGTTTCATACAGTGCATTGTACAGCCACACAGTGTGTGCTGTAATAGCCCACATCCACTGCTATTCCAGGCTACAAGTCCTTCTGTGGCAGAGACAACTGAAGGTGGTCCAGGTTTCCCTGATCCTTGACTAATCCCCAATCGCCTCTACTGATGCAAGTTGTTATTACATATTAGTGGAGGAGAACTCCGAGATAGACTGCTGAAACGATCTGAATTAGAGAAAGGTATCCAGAAAACAATCTTAAAGACAAAATAAGAGGAAATAAAAATATCCCCGATCCATAGAGGGGATCAGCTGGAGGCAAAAAGCAGCAGAGGAAGCATGGGCTGGCCAGTCCTAGGACACCAGCACCAGTCACAGATCAATAGCACATAGTCTGGTGCAGCACTGGCTGTCCTGCTTTAGTCTAGAATAATATTATGGTTTTATACTCTCCACATTTTCATGTGGGAATTCCTGAGGGTTTTTTTATGATAGTTAATATAAAATATAATCAAATTACAAGTATAATGACTATTTAGGTTGTTACGCATTATATTGGGTTTTATTTAATTGAGCAGAAATGGGATGTGGCATTTTTGAAGATTGCTGTGAAGCAGATGAGACTATAAATAAATAAAAACTTTTAGATTTTTACAATGTAATCTAAATTTAGATAGGAATTTATGCTGTTGTTTTTAGAAAGTTTACTTGTCTTTTCAGTGTGTATTTATGATTATCTAAGGGCTCCCCTTTGACAACCTACTGTGAGAGGAGAACTTTGAAATATCCAATCTCCTTCTCAAAGGGCTTGAATACAGCTTCACATGGAAACTAATTTCTGTATATATTGCTTTTAATATCAGTCTTTGCATTCAGATTAATTTTTTTGGCCTCAAGCCCTGCAGAATGGCCCAATATGGCACCTCATAGCTGCCATGGGAGGACAAGAAGGAAACATAACGTTAGAATTCAGTGCTAAATACTTTCTTTCTTAGCAAATGCTTCACATATGAATTATCACAATGATTTAGAGCAAGACAGACAAAAAACCACCCTGAAAACTAACAAAAACCACTGGCTTTTGTGCAATCCAGCAGATGGTGCTACGATTCAATAAACTGGCTTGAAAGCACAAGAAATACACTGCATGCAAACATTTTTCTCCTTTACCTGGTGCTGCTGCTTTTTTGATGGCTGGATTAGCTGCAGGAGCTTTTGCTGACTCTTAAAAAAAAAAAAAAATTAAACCATGCATTACAAAGCATTATATCTTAAAAACCCCACAGAAATCTGAGGAAAGGCTTCCAGTGAAGAAGCCTGTAACAATTTTTTTTTTAACTGAAGAGTTAAAGAGACTGCCCAAGGGGAGAAGAGCTGAGCTGTCTTCAATAAACTCAAAGGCAACAAGAGAATAACCAGCTGAAGGGCTAGTAAACTCTGGTTGTTAGGCTCTGAATCACTTCTTTCAGCTTTTTCTGCTTAATAATTCAGTATCTATTGGCAAAGCAGAGGAAAGGAGGCATACAGGGGTTTCAGCATGGCCTTGCCCCTCAGGCAGCAACTGTGTGCTGGGAGCCTTTGCATTTGATCTTGCAGCTGTGAGAGCAGGAAGTCCTGAACCAGCCTCTGTTAGCTGTTGAGGATTCAGTCCGGAAAATTTGCTAGTGGTACTTCAGGGGATCCCTCAGCAATTCAGAATGGCATCCTTTGCCCTAATCTGAAACTGGCCCTGGTTAGAAAAGGTGAAGTTGGGCTGCTTTTGTAAAGTGCATCCATAGATGTGGCTATACCAGGGATCTCTCTCCATCCTGAAGAATGGAGGACCATGAGGGGAACAACTTCATGTTTGATCCTGCAACTGAAAGAGCAATTGCTGTATTCTCCTAGCAGAGAAACATGCCCTCTTAGGCCATTTCACTGTAGGTCTGTTCTTGGTCTTTTCATGAAGCACTTGCATTATACTCTGTTTGTTGGTAGAAGCTCTCCTTGCAAAATGAAGGTCCAAATGAAGAATGGTATGTGCATCCCCAAGTGGATTTGGGGAATCTCAGATACAAATAGAAGAACCTAAGCAGCCTACTAGATTTATTTACTCTTTACTAGTATTTTGTTAATTGCTTTTATCCTCAGGAACTACCAAAACAGGCTGTACGTAAATCACAATAATTTAACAAAGATCCGTAAGCTAAACTCCACCAATGGTGATAAAGAATTTTTTGTATCAACTAGAAGGCCCTTTAAATTAAAATTCATGTTCCAATATCTTGAGAGGAAATAACTAATCATTTTAACCACAAGCTGAATTACAGAATGCCAAAAAATGTTAGTTAATCCTTCGCATCTGTCACTGTATTATTACAATGAAAATGAACATGGCTAAATCAGGAATGTAATTTTGAGTCCTTCCCCTCCAGTCTTTTGAGAAGTTCATAAAAGATGCATCAGTTTGTCTTGTGAAACAGAATGAAAACAAAATATAGTTTGCATGTGTGGGATTACTTTTTTCCCATCCATTTAAAAGCCCACAGCAAATAATTATATCCTGACTTATTATCACTGCATTGTAATTATTTGGGGTGCTCACCCCTCCTTCAGGGAAATTTGTAGAAGATCTTGAAGAAGAATTGGTATTACTTTTCTGCCTGTTTCTGCAGAAGCAAGAGATCCAACACTAGCGTTCCAGAAGTGTCAAATGGATTCAAGACAAAATTGCAGGACTCTCATTTATCACCTTCTCTCACCTAGAGCATGCTTGATGGTGAAACTTTTAAAAAAAAATTTTAATAACATCTGTGAAAAAAAACTAAATTAAGATTCTTTTTGTTCTACAAAGATTTTGATTTTGAATATTTAATTTCTGAGCAACTAAAATAATTTTGAGAAAAAATAAAGTTAAGGATATGTTTGACTAAAAAATTCTGTAATTTCTGTAATTTTTATATAACTTTTCAGTAGCATTGAAACAAAAGTGCCCAAAGTTTAAACTGGCTTTTGCAAGAATACCATTTTCAGTTTGTAATACATTGTAATAGAGTTTGTAAAAAATTTCAGTTTGTAATATTTAAGTGCTAATGATTCTGCACCTTTACATGAACTACTTTCAGCTGCAAATTTCACTCTGCAGATTTCACTCATGTGGTGGAGATGGGAAGTTTTATTGTGACAGCTGCTGGGGAATTCTCCCATGAAAGGAATCATAGAATGTTTTTTGTCAAAGGCGGCCTTAAAGATCATCTCATTCCAATCTCCCTACCATGGGCAGGGACACCTTCCATGAGACCTGGTTGCTTAAAGCTCCTCCAGCTTGGTCTTGAACCCTTCCAGGGGTGGGACATCCACAGTTGTCTGGGCAGCCTGTTCCAGTGCCTCACCACTCTCACAGTAAAGAATTTCTTCCTAATATGTAATCTAAACCTACTTTTAATTTAAAGCCATTTTCCTTTGTCCTGTCATTGCATACCCTTGTGAGAAATACCTCTCCATCTCTCCTGTAGGACCACTTTAAGCATTGGAAGGCTGCTCTAAGGAATAAGGTGTCCAAACAAATAGGTCCTTTAGGATATACTTAAAGATGGGCACTTACATCACTAACAGGACATTATTTGTAGAGTAAGTCTATGAAAAATTTTGTTAGATATTTCTACAAAATTTGCATAAGAACACAATGTATAAAGTTTTTTTCATTGCCAAAAGAAATCTTTTAATAAATTGCTACAAAACTGAGGATGACAGGAGATTGTTCTGTCATACAAGTCATGAAAGTTCATACGTGGATACGGGAGGCAGTGTACTCTTTAATTGTGAGTTTGAATCAGTTTTCAAAGCCCCATATTTTTCCTGTTTTTTCCTGTATACTGTACTTTCAGAACAGAATGCTGAGCAGATGAAATCTTACCAAAGAAGCTGTCGTACTGTCCTTACTGTGTTGAGGCATTGACACTTGCAAATTTGTAGAAAAGGAAGACGTAGGTGTCCCTTTTTAACCATGCTATGTTCTCAGAGCATTTTTTGGCTGCTTTTTTGGAAGAGCGCAGCTCTCAACTCTCTTCAGCCTTAGAAGTGTCTCTGTTGGAACCAGAGGACCTAAACAGGCACAGCCCTTGTTTTGCATTTGTGAAGATAAATTTGCGGTTTCTCAGCATGTTGAACTCTGAGTCTTCCCAACATTTTTATGAAAATTACTGCCACTGAGATCACATTCAGCTGAGACCTCAATTTGACATTTCCTCCCCTATGAAACCTTTGTTTTTGAAGACAGTGTTAGGAAAGAGAAGGCAAAACTGTCAATCACAAAGTGTGTGCAATTAGAAGCAGGATAAGAATGGATTTAGAGAGTAGGAGGCAGCTGAAGTCTAAACATGTCATTTTTCAATTATAAATGGTGTAGCTACTCTCTTCTTTGTATTTTCAACAACTCAATAACTATTATTTTTGGATTAATGAAATGCACATTTTGAAACTGCATGCATATTAAAGAGATAGTAGTTTCTTACTTTTGAGTTCTTTGGACACAGCAACTTCTTTTTTATCTGTAAGAGAAAAAAAACCCAAACACATACATATAAACAAATAGGAGGGATAAAGGTAGACTGAAAACTTCAGTGTGTGCTTTAGAGATGAAACAGCTCTTTTTGCTGTAAAGTGCATTGGAATGATACAGATTCATTTCACTTCTGTTTGTTTCATGGTACAGTGGAAGTAATTTAAACCTAAGTGTAAATACAGGAAAGCATGTGTGACCCTAAACACTCTTGTTTAATTTTGGTATGGCAATAGATGAGGCTTGACATGTGATTGAGTTACCACGACTTATATGTAACAGCTGAGCTATGGTTGCTCACCCATGTGCACGCTGTCAGGCTGCAGAAATGCCAGGGAGGATGTGCCAGCAGCCTAAGTACAGGGATGTAATGAAAGGCACCCTCTTCCTGCAATTGCTGACAATCACATACAGGCCTAGTTTGGTCAATTTTCCACCTAACACCCTTTGAATCTGGAAGAACTTGGTCCTATATGTGGTCTACGTAGGCAAAATCTGTCCCTGGTTGACTTGAATAAAATTGAAATGACTTAGCTGTATCAAAATGCAGCATGGCCACCAGAAAGGCTTAACTAGGCTGTTCAGTCTGCCTTTCACTTAAGGTGGGATTTTTTGCAACTTTTTGGTAGAACTTTTTTTTCTGATGGCTGAGAGATTTGAAATTTTTACTAAGATGATGTAAGTGTGCAGAAATACTCAGGGATGACTTCTCTCTCCATTATAATTCTTGGTGCTGTTCTACCTCAGGTCTTTTAACTGGGTACAAAAATCACCCATTTTTAGAAACATACTTGGTTCGTCACATGCCTTTTTCATTAGTCTCACCTGCACAACCAAGAAAATATTCATGGGGATCCTCTGAGACAGGAGCAAAGGGATGCATAGAATAGTGGTAGAAGGTACTCCCCCGGATGGTTATGAGGCAATTAACATCCTCTCTAATAAGTTATAAAGTGCCTGGAATATAGGCAGGATAAGGCTTATGTCCACAACATATATGAGTGATAAATGAATTGTGCTCTTAAATGCTAATACAAGAAATAGTTCAGGGCAGAAGTGGTCAAATTAAGTTGCTTGCAAACCCAAGACTATGCTATTACTGCAAATAATACAAAGTTGCTTCTGTTTCCATTGCTTTCTAAATTGCTGTGAAAAAGTTGATATAAGGTAATGCAAATGAATGCCAAGTAGTCTAATAAAAAAAATCTTGAAAAATTCAGAAGAAAATATATTTCTGCTTGGATGATATGCTGCTCTGAACTGAAATATTTCTGGGTTAATCCTCTGCTTCCACTAACTCCCTGTGAAAGCATGTTCTGCAGGCATTACTTCAAAGTATGATAATTACCACATTTAGATGAAATTAATCATGAAGCAGCTTGTAGCCACGTTATCTGGCTAAGGAGCCAATTGAAGCCTTCAACAAGTGCCTATTAGTTGCCAGATACAGAAATTTTGAAAGGTATATATTGCAGCGATATGAATCATTTATCACAATAATCTCCTATTGCTGGAGGTTATAAAAAAAATAAATTGACAGCATCATTTACAATAACAGACTGGATCTAAATAAAGCCCCCAAGTTCTTTATTTCCTTTTTTTTTTGTATAAGTTGTCATTTATTAGGGCAACATACTTTCATATATTTTAAGCCCATAACTTATTTTGAAAGAATCAATGCGTTTTCCCTTCATCTGAAATATATAACATAAAGTAAAAATAGTAAATAGCTGGACAATATTTCCAGTAAGAAAATTTTATAATTTAGGGAATTTGTGTACTTTTTTTGTTGTTGTTTTTAAAGTGCAGAAAAATTACCAATAATTGATTTCAATAGCACGTATTAATATGAAAATAAATAGCTTTAGGATATTCTTTTTAAGCCAAGGTGTCTCACATTTGATTTCTAAAGCCATATTTATCCAGCTGGGCTGGAGTTATTTACAGAAATTTGTCCAGAGGAGGACCTTGGACCATAGAAGCACCTTTGAAGTTATACAGCATTTACATATACACACTTCGATGAAGTAAATGACTTGGTTGCAAAGAAATGGACAACTAGTAGATCTTATAGGAGGAAAAAACGATCAGGACTTCTAAAGTCCCTAAATATGGTTACCTGATGTAAGGCACAATTAACTCATAACTTAACAACTCAGAAGAAAACACCACCAAAAATGAATTGACCAATGAATTATATTAGTGCAATTTGAGACAATGAGAAATTTGTCTCATTCCTCTTTGCTTTGCACAGGTCTAGGGTTTATCTTCTAAACTATGGGAGTGTGATTGTAAACATAGCTTATATTAAGTCAGGTTTGAATATTCATTATGTCTTTTTCTCAGAAACAACAGCAATATGCATTATTGTTTCTTGGTGGGTATGTTAGTTAAGAAGAGGCATTTCCAAAAAAAAAAAAAAAATTCTTTAAAAGGTTTTTAAGACATGTTTGATATTTAGTTCTTCTTAAAGGACTCCTGTAAACCAAATACTGTGCAATTCAAAGATTTGGATACTTCTGACAACCCTACCCATTGCCTTTCCTTGAAAAAGCCTGTAACACACTTTAAAAGGCTAAGCTGATGAAATAATTCATCATTTGTGAGCTCTGTGAAGCACTCTTTTCTCCAGAGGTATATGAGGACAATTGTATTCTGGTCTAAATTCTCAAAAAGTAAGCATGTTTGTACAAGCTCTCCTCAGGTGAATGAACAGGTTTTTCTATTATTGACTCTTGTGAAAGACTAAAGTACAACAATACTTAAAAAATTATTTTATTAAAAACCACCAAATATTTAAACAAATATGATATGACTTTGTTCTTATCTCTACAGGCTAAAACTATCAGTTTTGAATTCAAACTAGGAATGAGCATTTGGCAGCCAGCACAAATGTATCTCAGTAGAACAGCAAAGAAATATAATAGAACAGTATTTTATTTTTTTTGCCTCTTTTTAACACATAGCTCTATCTTTTCCTCAGGCCTCCATCAGCATTCTTTTGAAGTAAATTACCAGTACACAGTAACTACAAATGCCATCTGAACTACACATGGGGCAAGAAAAAAAATCCCTCTAAGCTTATATAGTGCCTTTCATGGCAGCAAGTCTCTAGGAGGTTGATAATAAGCTATTAGGAAAGGATGCCCCAGTGCTGTGGTACAGAGTTTGGTTTTTTGAGTTTAAACAAACTTCCAAAATGGAATATTTCAAACACTGTTCTTAAGTGAATTCCAGATCTGGGGTTCACAAAACTTTTGCACTTTTGTAACAATGGATTTATAGTACAGTGTATACATTGTACCATTCAGAACAGATCATCAGCAGTTCCATACAACCTATAATTTTGATAACTAAAAGGAAGTTCTGGGAAATAAATGGATTTCAAATTGTACTCTCTTGAAAGGCCTCTCTGCACCTTTTTTCCTTGAAATCTCTCTTTCAAACATAGGTGAAGGTATTAAAGGTTTTTAAAGTATAATTCAGATAAATAAATATTTCAGAGACAGTATATTGATAGCTCAAATAATGATATACTGTGTTAAAATATCTAGCTAAACCCCCTCTCATTAATAGAAACATTATTATATATGTCATATCTAAAAAAACTTTTCCATTTGGAAGCTTACCAAAGAACATGATGGTAATATCAGATTTGAAAACAGAAACTAATTTCAACATCAGTGGGCAACCACAATATCCAACTTGAATGGTAGCTAATATCCTAATCAAACATGGCACAACCCATTAGATTCCTCTGTGGCTGATCTGGACTAAGTACCAGGATCCTAGGGGATTACTAGAGGCCTCTGGAAGATATGATTCACTGAATCAAAAACAAAAGAAAAAACTAAAATGTTAAGTAGTTACTAAAGGAGGAATTCTCACCCGAAACCTCAGCTAATGCTTTCTACTTTCTCTGTTTATACCTGATGATCATATAGTAGAATGGATATAATCAAATCTCTCTGATTGGCTAAATGTCTACATATACCTACAGAAAATAAGTTATATGATGAAAATGCCTCACACAACATGACCATTCTCCAAGCAGGTTGTTCTTAATGAGACTCAAAGAAATCTGGCCTCATTTCTTGGTTCTTACTGTTTATTTTGGCATAGGTATTCAATTCATGTTGTGATTAAAAGTGGGAGAATAGAAAGAGAAGAGGGCAGAAAAATGAATAGAAACTTCAAGAATCAGAAAGAACTGTGTTGAAAATAAAAATAATATTTTCCAGTTCTTTGTAGTCAGAACTGTGTTAGTTTTTCAGAAATAAAAACAAAAGCTCCTGGCTGTTATTACCGAACAAAGCACAATCAATCGAGTGAATGCTTTGGGAGCTCGGTTCCGGCTTTGCAAGTACAGTGCAATAGGAGAGCTTTCATGACACTGCACCTTACAAGTGTGACAGGTAAGGTTCCCTTTGCTGCCCCGAACAAGGGTTCACATGACTGGAAATAAAAATGATAGCAGGTGGCATCTGATGGCTGAGAATCTCCATTATGTGAATGGAAAACATAATTAAAGTCGCCTAGCGACCAGTCTCACTGCAGCGTGCTCCCAAGCTAGCAGACATACCAGAACTTAGAAACAATTTATTAAGTGGCACGATTTGCAGCTAATGTGATTTGCAGTGGTAAAAGAGGAACACACCCTAGATAGCTAAGGATTTTTCAAAATGAACTGCTGTTGAGCTTATAGTAATTAAACAAGGATTTTCGAACTTCCTATTAAAATGTACTGTGGTTTTACATTTTTTTTCATTTACTTGGAGATCTTAAAACTATTTTCCACAACACAGCATTAATTTCAACTAATATTCCGTCAATTCTGAGAAGTGTTCAATCCTGACACGTTTTTAAGAATGTCTTAGTTGCTTTTAAATTTATATTGGGTTTTATAATTTTTCACTAATTACATGGCATTACTGAAATAATTTTTACATTACTACATCTAAAAGCTTTTGGGAGTATTTTTTTTTATTTTGATTTCAGTCAGTTCTGAAAGAGCAGATACCTACATAGAAGGGTGTTTTATCAGAGTATCTACCCATTCTGTTGTAATGTTTCCATTTTACAATAAAGATTTAAAAATTTCTATACAATATAGAAATAAAGAAATAATATTTCTTCTTCTTAGTGCACTTAAAATCTAAGAAGTCTCTATCAACAATTAATTATTTATTTCTCATACTAACTAATTAAATTTTTAACATGCCTGAGCCCCTAAAATTTGACAGCACAAAAGAGTTGTTTAGAAATATTTCTCCCACATGCAAAGTACTGTGTTTGGACCAACATTTGATTTTGTTCCCTGTCTTAATCACTGAGCATGGTATTGCCATATGCTTTGTGACAACTACTGACAATATCTTTTCTTTCCTTTCCAAAACAACATTTCTGGTGAGCATGAGAAAGGCATCTCACTGCACCAATGAGGCTGAAGTTGTGCACCAGGGAAAGTAAGGTACTGTGCCACAGCTGCTTCAGAGCTGTTCCTGACTCATTTCATGACAATAAACTCCCTGACCAGAGTTTAACTATCCTGCTTGAGAATAATGAGAGTAACAGGGAAATTCATTGGCAGAGGCCAGTAAGCCTTGAATCCCAGACTGCAGGTTTTGTATAGATATGTTTTGCCTGCAGAGATTTCCCCATGCAAAATGAAGGGAAACTGCAGATGATGTTATTATAGTTGGGTAAAATGGGTAGATGCAGAACTTCTGGGTCTTGAAACCAAATTTCCTCAAGCAACATGAGACTGAGCTATAATATAGAACTTGTAAAATGTACTGATAACTGATGTGGCATGTAAAGGGGTTTGTATAAGGTAGGGCAATGAAAAAGCAGTTAGCCGGCTAACATTTCTCTGTTGTTGATTACAATAGAAAATTGGTGATAGTACTCTTAAATTTAGATCATTTTCTACTCAAGCAGGTAAAACATGCAAACTTTTCCATTCATTCTCTGTGAAGGGTGCCTTCTCATCTCACCATTGTCCCTATTTCTTGACCACTCCCAGTAACAGGCTTTTTGATAGTTTCAAAATTTCTTTGATGTCTCCAACTCCCTTCTGATCACCAACCCTTGCAGGTGTTGTTTCCTCTCTGCAGTAAGTGTCTCTGACCATCAGATCTATCACCATTTGCAAAGCAGCACCATATTCTGTGCAGCCAGTGAGTGTCTGCAAGCCCTGAGCACCAGAGTATCAGAAGCAGATAGCAACCTAAAGCTCCCAGAGCTTTCCAGAAAGTGTTTTGGCAATGGACATGAATGAAATACTAAATGTTGCCTCACGCAGATTTCTCAAGATCATTAAAAAGGTTTGCTCAATAGGGCAAAAACTAAAGCAAGTAGAGGAGGGATGTGATTCAGTTACAGTAAGAAAAAGCCAACATTTGGGGAATGGCCAATTTCAAGTATGATAGTGGTTCATGGTTCCACTAATTGGTGATTTCTCCCTTCTACTTTGTAATTGCTGGAATGGATTCAGTCTCTCCTACTGCAGAGCAGGTAGAAACTTGTTAATGTTAAATACATGCTCATGCATGAACAGTATCATGCTTTGTATAAGAAATCCTGTGGCCAGAGAGACTAGGGCAGTGACCATCTCCCTGTGCTCAGCACTGGTGAGGCTGCATCGCAAATTCTCTCTCAGTTTTGGGCCCCTCACTTCTAAGAAATCATTGAGGGACTGGACTGAGTCCAAAGAAGGGCAATAGAGTGGGTGAAGGGTCTGAACCACAAGCCCCATGATGAGCAACTGAGGGAGCTGGGGTTGTTAAACCTTGAGAAAAGGGGGCTCTGGGGGGAACTTATGACTCTCTCTTTCCAACTACCTGAAAAGAGGTAGTAGTGAGATGGGGATTGGCCTCTTCTCCCAGGTAAAAAGCAGTAAGACAAGAGGAAATGGCCTCAAGTTGTGCCAGAGGATGTTTAGATTGGATATTAGGGAAAATTTCTTCACAAAAAGGGTGCTCAAGCATTGGAAGAGTCTGCCCAGGGAAATGTTTGAGTCATCATCCCTGGAGGTATTTAAAGAGTATACGTGTCACTTGGAGACATGGTTTAGTGGTGGACTTGGTAGTGATGGGTTTAAGGCTGGACTCAATAAGTTTAAAGGTATTTTACAACCTAAAAGGTTCTATGCTTCTCTACTACCTTCTGTGTTCATCAGGTATGGTTTAGCAAAGCAAAACTCAGGAGCCTCATATGAGATTACAGTCATCCAAACAAAGGAAGCTGTACGTGCAACTAATTACAGAAACTGCTGTCATTTAGGGAAAAAGTAATGGTATTTTATGCAGCAAATGTGAGTAATAACATTAGTTCCTAAAACTTAGAAATTAGATATTTTCCTGGAATTGCCTGTCATTTGAATTAGTGTAAATATTATAAGAGATGAAAATTTTCTTCAACATTTTTTATCTTTCTTTGAAACTGCTTGGGGATACATTCTAAACTTTTATTAATAAATCTCAGCACCAATACTTTCTGAATGATTCAGAAGAGAATTTTGAGTTAGAATAGACTTTGTTAAGTGCATGTCTGTAATGCATCCTTGTGATATCTCTTTCTGTACTTCCCAACACATTTGCAGTTCTTTCTATCTGTTGGTTAGATGTACAGATGGCATCTATAGACATTATCACTAGGAAGAAGATATTTTCATATTTCTGAACCCAGATGCAGCCAACATTCTCACCCTGTGAGAAGGGAGATCTTAAGTAATTAAGAGTCTATCCATTCATTTTTATAGGTGACACACTACTCTAATTACACTCCTGTAAGTGAGGCAGAATCTATGACAAAGCAACTTCATGGAGAACATACTGCAATAAAGATCAAAATCAATGCTTTTATAACCACAGTTATGTATGGCTCTTCCATTAAAGAACATTTGCCTATTATGTTTTCCTAATCATTTAATAATATTTTATCTGATTTAGTCTCTCAGAGTTACATATAGCAAACCACAAAATTATCTCTGCTTCTTGAAAAATGGATCAGAAGAACACACAAGGCCATTGGAAACATTTACTGAAAGGTTAAACAATCATAACTAAAAGTGAAGTGTAAAGGATTATATTTTAAGTCAGAAATACCTCTGATCTATGAACCTTTCTAGGGGAAAGGCACACAAGAGACTGAAGTATACTTTCAATTCAGTGACATGAATGTCTTTATCTAATATGTGCTCATCAAAACTTAGTAAAAGCTTTAAAGCTTCATTTCAAGGTCAAGGGAAAAATAGTTTTTTTCTTTTTAAGTGTAAAGCAAAAGAAAGGAAAGAAAATCATCCTGATCTCAGACTCTGAAGATTCCTCCTGACTGGCTTTAACTTTGAGTCAAGCCATGAACTTGTCTATTTAGCAGCAGCAGCAAATAGCACTGCATATTTGTGTCATTTCAACCTGCCGGATGTACCTGTGCATGGACATATAGCATAGAATAATTATCCCAAATATCAGGCTTGTTGACTCAGATACACATCTCATTTTGAGGACATAGAACAGTTTTCCTTCATTAAAGAGAATAATTTTGTATTGTTTGAGGCATAGGCATATTCTAATCGTGTTATTTCTGGGTGTGACTGGAAAAAGAAACATTACATTAATCCTCAGACCAGCATAAAGACAGTTGAAGAAATAAATTAGATTATTTAATTAAAACTATGCCACCCAGATGCTTGCACAGCACAGGTAGTTCTTTCTACATATCTGAAAGTCCAAAGGCAAACTGTTTGGTTGCCTGTGTGGACTTTAGGTTATTTATTACCTTAGAGCTTGATTATTTCTAGTATCATACCTCCCCCAAAAGTTCTTTATTATATTGACAATACAGTGTCAGAAGAGGTTGCCTGTCAGACACTAAATTACTCCTATGCTTCACTCGAGGAAGACTCTCTTGCCAACTCATCAAAAAGTGAGTGGTAGTGCCAACTCAAGCCTCCTCCCTTTTATCTGTATTTGTTAAAGGGTTGACATTACTAATTCTTTACCGACCAGATCTTACCAACATCATTCACCATTTTCCTCTCTCATATCTCTCCCTACTTTGTGTAGTACAAGATGGAAAAGAACAAACACAAACCACCAGATCCGGACTGAGCAATACTCAGTGTTGACTTGAAAGCATTCAGTTCCCAATAGTCAGCAAAAGGGCCACTGAAAGATGGTCTTTAGTCTGCTTCTAACATTTCATGGACAGGGCAGGTGCTGCAGACAGTGAATACTCACCTTCTTCTGTGCTAGAGATTTCTTTGTATAACGCCTGGAGGGAGGTGTGGGAAGTAAAGAAAAAGACTTCCAGTATGGAAATTACAGGGGAAAATATTGTTGCTATTCCCTGGATGGAACGTGGCCAACATACCCAATCTCCCTCACACAATACAGTCTGAGAGTGATTAAGCAGATGGTGGAGTGGAGTGAAGATGCTGCAAACAGATTCTATCAAAGCGCTTGCACAGGAGGGAACTCAGTGGTACTTTCTAGTTGATAAGCCACACAAGAGCTGAAAACCAAGAGTGATAAAGGAAGAAGACCTGGTGTTGTGTCAGCAACTGTGTTAAAATCACTTTCCTCGGACTGCTGCATGTCCCAACCCAAGATTATCTCAGACACAATACTGAGATGCCCACCACCAAGGTACCACCACCCCTCACTGAGTAAGATGTATAACTAAACTTACTTGAGCTCCTCCTGAACATAAATAAATAGTGAAAAAGTAAATTAAGAATTAGAAGAAGTTAGGGAAGACTCCATCACAACTTCTGGGATGAGTCGATGGGCTGAACCTCTCATCTCCCCCATGGGGATACCTATTGGGTAAGAGTTGTATTCAATGCATGCTGAATGATTATCTCTTTAGTATATTGCTTTGAATACATTTTTGCAGTCTGACACTATCACTGGCAATTCTTGAAACCTGAACTTGTCACAATTTTATTAATAAAGTGTTATTCTGTGAACTGTTAATGTGAGTCCTTAATGGGCGCTAGCCGTCACTGGCAGAGGTAACGATGTGGAGATCCAGGTGGCGGTCTCTCTGTTTGGTGTGTGACCCTGAAAAAGTCAGTCAAAGCACCCTGTGATCTGGCAAAATGTTCAGTAAAGGGTCCCCATAATGGGACACTGACAGACTGATTGGGCAGAAGGGTCTCATTTTTCCTGGGGCACCAACAGACTAATCAAACATTAAGGGTTTAAGAAAATCTCCCTTTTTCAAATGACAGTGGGCAAGGATGGGAAAGGAGATGCAATTTCTAAAGCTGCTTCATAATAAAGGAAAGAGGAGATGATTCTTCCACTTCAGAGTCACCACATCAATTGCAACGGCGAGTCATTCTTAGGCTGAGTCAGTTCTTATTGTGAGGTGAAGGACAAAAAAGGGAACAGCAAGAAAGACTTATTCCTAACTCTTTCTCTCTTTGAATTTCATCTAATTTCTAGCCCTTGAACACTGAAACCTTGCCATGTCCTGGAATGGCACAAGTGTTTGTTTGTGAAAAACTGAAAAACTCAATAGATAATATGGCACAGAAACACCATGGTGACTTTGCAGCCACTGTACTTTTTAACAAAAGCAGAAGAGCTTTTGGAGTTTTGGAGCTCAGTTCTCACAGAAAATCAGTGGGAGTTGTGTGTCTGGCCTTCTGTAACGTGTTTGTATATCCACCAGGTGACATGCTGCATCTTTAGGCATGCTTTGAAATCACGTTGTCAATCACTGATGATGACAGAGCATAGAATTCAAAGTCCACTGAGTGTTTTAAAGTTTCAGTGTAGGACATATCTGAACTGCCTTTTGTTGTCTTTCAGGAGCAGATTCCCTTAACAACAAGGCATATGGAGACTATGGGAATTACCTTTCTGCTGTGTTTGCATCTCTACTCTGCCAGATTCTTTTGCCTTCTCCCTCACTATGATCCTGTTTTTATTCTTCTGTTTTTATCTGTTTGGGGAGATACAATTTGATTTTTACTTAATAACCATATCTGTCTAGAGGATTTCTGGAAATGTCAATTAGGAAAGCAGGCTTTTTTATTTTCCCTGGAAGACTAAATACTTAGAGGGTGACTACCAGTCATGTGTTCAGCTTAAAAAGGCTTATAAAAGTAATGCAGAAAGGAATTTCTCTTCTTGAAATGAACCTGCAAGGCAGTTGTCTCCAGCTGTATTCCTGCATTGACTCTTCACTACATTCTCTTTTAGCTTATTATGTATATCTCTGAGGGTATACACATAATGCTCAAGGCTAGAATGCACCATCAGGCTATCTAGTCTGACATTTTGTTGTCAGACTCCCATATTTCAGCTGGGCACCTTTTCAGCTGATGTGTATTTTTCATTAAGTAAACAATCATCTTCTGCAGACACCAGGGAAAGCAATATCCACCCTGTGCTGTGGTAGTTTATCACTCTTAGTGTTAAGAACATGTACCTCATTTTCTGTCTGGATTCGGTTTGCTTCAGATCCCAGTCATTCATTCTTGTTTATCTGTCCCTACTATGTTAAAGGGAGCTATTGTAGATCCCCTTTTTTCTGCAAAGTTTGTTAGTATCCACAAAAACAAAATCACCTCTTACTGAAGAGATAAATAGAATAATTTATTCTTCTGTGTAAAAAAAAAAAAAAACAAAACCAAAAATCCCTTACTTTGTAAATAACCCAAATGACTTTTTTTTTTTTTTGCTTCTTTTTCCAGGTTGGACATGCAACTTCCTGTCTCTGCAGTGCCTTTCAGACAGGTGATGTGTGGCCATGGTAAGTGTCCCCTGTTATAAGGTTTATAATTTCATGTCTGTATGAAAAAGTATCAACCCCAATTTTCCATTCACCTTGTCAGTTTTAAAGCTACCTTCCAAATGTAAATGTAAGTGGCAATATAACATGAGGCAATAGGGAACTGGGCCCTGAGGTTAGAAAGACTATATTTGGGTGTCACAAGAGAACATAATTCTGAGTAATGGGATAAAATTAAGCAAAGGAAAATTTAGGCAGACTGGAATGAAATACTTCTTAACAGTGAGATCTATGAGGTTGCAGAATAATCTTCTGTGGGAATTGATGGAGGCCTAGTTACTTCAGACATTTAGAACTAAACTGGCTACAGCACTTGAAGATATTCTGTAAAGAATTATCCTGCATTGCCAGAAGGAAGTATTAGATGACCTAGTAGGTCATTTCCATCTCCACTTTCTGTGATTTTGTTGTACAAAGCCCCCAAAACAGGAAATTGTTATCAAAGTCAAGAGTTGCCCCTAAACCTTGTTTGTGTAAGGGTAAAAAGAGTAAATTACATCACTTGCTGGTAACTGCAGGAATCCTAATCCAGCATTTCTGTGAGTTAGTAAATGCTACCTGTGCTGATGGCTACATGCATAGTTTGTGAAAGCAGAAGCATCTACTAATGAAAAAATGTCAGAAAATTGGAAGTGAATTATGAATAGGATCCAGGAGAAGAGCAATAGGAAAGGAAAAATCAAAATGGGCTTGACATGCATAATAGGGTCATGAGCAAGTTATTAGTCAGGAATGGATTGGTCTGTAGTAGAGGAGATGAAACATGAAGGTGCAGTCATCCATCTGGGAAACCTAGGTGGTTTTTGTAGGCATTGGTGTATGGGCATTGATTCATATAATGATATTACCAATTGGAATCATAATTAAAATGAAATCAGAGCCAGGGGCTTTGCTAAGAGTTGTACAAACCCACAAGCCAGCAGAAATGTTTAAGTGGATGAACAGTCTAGCAGAGAAAGCTGTCAAAGGAATATTGACAAGAAACACCCTAGAGAAGGATCACACAGTTCTAAGGTCCTTATGTTCCTCCTTTGTTTTATGCATGTGCTTTAACATGGCTTGTTCCTAAAACTGCTCTCAACTCCTAACACACTGTTTCCTTAATTATTGCTCTTACACATTCGTCTGAGTGAGGAATTATAAAGCAACTCATTGCTTATTATTTCTGTTGCTTAATTTTTACATATATCTCTTCTCTTAATTTTTCTAGATCTATCTGCAAATAAACACAAACTATAAGTTCTTGTTCAGCTGGGACAGATAAGGTAGTTTTCTTCACAGCAGCCTGTATAATGCTCTGGTTTGCATTTGTTACTCAGACATTGTTAACAAACCAGAGTTTTGGCTATTGTTGAACGGTGCTTGCACAGATTTAGAGCTTTCTTTTTCCCACTCTGTCTGCCCCTGATGGGGGCAGAGAAAAGGTTGGGAGAGGACACAGCTGGAACAGCTGAACCAAATCAGCCAGATGTGTATTCCCTACCATATAATGCCACTCTCAGCAATAAAAATTGAGAGTAGAGGAAGACTGAGGGAAGGGTGTCCTCTGCTCCAACTGGCTGGACATTTGTCTGCTTGGCAAGGTGGTGAGCAATTGCATCATTCGTTTTTCTTCTCTTAATTTTATTTATTAAGCTGTCTTTGTCTCAACCCATGAGTTTTCTCACTTTTGCTCTTCCTGTTCTCCTCCCTGTTGTGCTGATAGGGGGGGAATGAATGAGTGGCTGTTTGGGTGTTCAGCAGCTGGCCAGAGTCAATATAATGCCTTTTCATCATATAAAAAAAAAAGGTAGAAAACCAGTTAGATGGGATTCTACCACTCAAAACTCCAACATTCTACTTATTGTCACAGCCATTCTGGAAAAAGGTCTGGCCAATCCAAAATGCATCATAACACTTATATGTGCACTCTAGTTCCTAAGTGATTAAGTTTTTACCTTTTCCTCACACTTTGTCTAATAAGCCTCAAGAAAATTTGTGAATAAATGTTTCATTTTCTGTATGTGACTTACCACTTTCAAAATACCTTTTGCTCTCTTGTTCTGGTTTCACAATTCCATTTTTACTCATAAGCAGCCTAAATTGTGACAGCCTCTACATCTCACTGGCTGTTGCAGATCTCACATTGTGGCCTCCTCCGAAAACACACATCACACATCATCCTCCCATCTGCTGACATCTGTCATGTGACGTCTCTCACATAAGGGAACATGAGACACACTACAGTGCCCAAGCTGGGCTGCTTAAAACTGTCAGACACTCAGCTGGAAATACACACTTGCAGAGTGAGGAGTTTCAAACCCTGTTCTTGAGAGGTGACAGAGATATCTTCCTGCAAATGTGTGCAAGTACAACCCATTTGCTCATCAGAAAAAAAACAAGGATCGATATTTGTATCCTCGATGAAACATCCAACTCATTGCAGTTAGATTATCCCAAAGCTTTTCAGGCAGTGTGGTATGCATCTTCTCCTCTAGATCAGTGGGTTAACCAAAAATATTTTTTTCCTTGATTATAAATTATGTCATAAGGTATATTTTAATGAATTTAAGGTATATTTTAATGAATTTTTACTTTTCTGGCAGTACTGAAAGTATTCACATTCCAAAATTATTCTTCTGAGAATAATGTCACATTTAGTTGACATTCTAACAGATTTCTAGCCATGAAAGCAATAGGATAAGCAGCATGGGGAGGTAAGTAGTAGGTTCATCATTACTTCAGCAAACACTTTTTAAATAGGTACATTTGAAAGCAATCAACAAAAAAACCCTCGGGCATATGGATTGAAAGAAAAAGATAATTTGCCACCAGGTGTCAGTAGTGGATCTTTTATTATAATAGAAGGCTTAATATCAAGACTGAAAAGGTAGAAGCTGAGCCAAGTCCCAAGATTAAATGCATTTTTTAATTCTTGTTTAGACCAGGAACTCAAAAATGATCAAAGGAATTTCTCTTTCTGCCTGTATAGAGGATAATAACAAAAAATATACTATTTGTGTATAAGATGGTCTTTTCCTTTCATTTCCTGGTAAATCATTGTGGGGTTGTTTTCAAGTTACAAGGACGGTCCTTTAAAGAAAATACATCTGTGATCAACTCATGCAAAAAGTTGCTGGTAGCTGGTCAGTCATGTTTGCCCTTGTCTGATCACCTCCACTCTGTTCTACCTACTACTAACAGTCTTCCTCCGAGAAGTCTTAAAGACAGAATTTCTTGCTGTCTTGATCTCACTGGGTAACAGAGTAGCAGGAATAACTTGTTTGTGCCAGTTCTGTGGCAGTCTTAAGGTACTGTTTTCAACTTTTACATCCAAGATTAACTTTTAGTTTGTTTTTTCATGACTACAGAGTGACTTCATTTGGTTGTTACAGTGACATAATTAAAATGTACCTCATTATCTGTAACTTTAAGCCCACAGAGACTTTTCCTATTAAGGAGACAAAGATTTACTGTAGTATCTAAAGAGAGACATTACCACTCCCCTTGTCTGCTAATATTGCCTGGTGTGAAACATATGACAGGCTATCATGCATCACAGATATATCTTTATCATATTAATATATTTATGAACAATCTGGATGAAAGGATTGAGTACCCCTCAGTCAATTTGTGGACAATACCAAGTTGGGCAGGAGTGTTGATCTACTGGAGGACAGGAAAGTTCTGCAGAGGGATTTGAGCAGGCTGGATTGATGGGCTAAGGCCAACTGCATGAGGTTTAACGTAAAGTGCTGGGTCCTGCACATGGGTCAAAACAAGCCCATGCAGTGCTGCAGGCTGCTGGAAGAGTGGCTGGAAAACTGACTGGCGGAAAAGCACGTGGGGATGTTGGTTGACAGCCAGCTGAACATGACCCAGCAGTATGGCCAGGTGGCCAAGAAGGTCAATGGCATCCTGGCCAGCAGGACTAGGGAAGTGATTGTCCCTCTGTACTTGGCATTGCTGAAGCCATACCTTGAAACCTCTGTTCAGTTTCGGGCCCCTCGCTTCAAGGAGGTCGTGAGTCCAGACAAGAGAGACAGAGCTGGTGAAGGGTCTAGAGCACAAACTTCATGAGGAGTGGCTGAGGGAGCTGAGGTTGTTTAGCTTGGAGAAGAGGAGGCTCAGGGAGGACCTTATTGCTCTCTGCAAGTATTTGTAAGGAAACTGCAGTGAGGCAAGTGTTGGTCTCTTCTCCCAGATATCAAGTAATAAGACAGGAGGGATTGGACTCAAGCTGTGCCAGGGGAGGTTTCGATTGGATATTGTGAAAAATTTCTTCACTGAAAGGGTGGTTAAGCCCTGGAGCTGGCTGCCCAGGGAAAGGGTTGAGTCACCAGCTCTGAAGTTATTTAAAAGATATTCAAATATGTAGGGATATAATTTAGTGGGGCTTGTCAGTGTTATATTAATAGTTGAACTTAGTAATCTTAAAGGTCTATCCCAACCTTAATGATTCTGATTCTGTGGTAGATGCATCCAAAACATGGATGTGGAACCACTGCAAGCTAATTCCTTTATTTACAGAGCAGCCCCAATGCTCCTTTGCAGGGGCCTGTACTCTCTGTTGGGAACATGCATATACCAACATGACAAAATGGAAGGGAAGGGATCATGCTCCCTGCTCTGGGACAAATAGATCTGCACACCAGAGCTGCTCAGGGAGGTACTTAAGTGTGGTGGCCTTAAAACATTTGTCACTGAGGTCAGAACTGAGGGATTCTTGAACACAGGTCCAGCTGATAAGACTTTATGATTTTAGCAAAACAGTTTTCTTCCTAGGCATCAGCTGCATTGTCTGATGTCTCTGGCTTATCACTAGGGAAATAGTGAAAGTGTACAAAAATTTGGGATCTTTAATCCAGCTAGCATTGGTTTAGCTTTCAGAAGATATGTATAAGCAGAAAAATATGTGGACAACTGACCTGGATTATATGTCTGTATCTGAATTTCCCTGTATGGAAAGTGGAAAAAAAGACACTGACTATCTTTCTAAAGTAGTTATAAGATTTGTTATCAGAAAAATCCAGGAAGATCATTGATGACAGTTGAAACAGAATTTTAGGTAGGAAATGGTGTGATGATCCAAGCTGACATTTTTATTGCTTTATAAAATCATTTTACTTATGTGATTTGTTTTGAGAACCAAGTGAGTGAGAAAAGAGTTTGCAACAATCAAGGACAAAGGCTGGCATGAATATCATTTCTAGGAAAGCTGATAGAAGAAGGAGCAGAGAAGCTCCAGACTCTGGGAAAGGGATGATCGGATAAAAAAATCTGCACACAAATTATGAATACTCAAAAGCACCCATCTCTGTGTATTAATTTTCATGTAGGGTTAGACATCAAAGAGAAATGGTGCCTTTTCTCAGTCAGTTTGCAGACTGGAGCCCCCTGGGCTGATGTGTCCCAGGCACCAGGACAACCTTTGGGAGAGCCTGGCAAAGGTTTATATCTGCTGAGGTGTAGCAAGCCCCTTAATGGGGATTGGGAGATGCAGCTCCTTCTTTATCCAGAGTAGCACTACCTCGATTGTTGTAAAAGGTTTTGAAGTCTGCCTGTACCAGACTCTTGTGTCTGATGATTGTGTTTGTTTAAGTTAGACCTCTGAATTTGTAACAATGGAATTATCTATTTTTCAGGACAATTAACACAATCCTTTTGTACGAGCTGAAGGTCAGAGGATTAATGTGGTTTTATCTACAATGCATTTTTAAAAGCTAATTAAGAATCATTCAGTTTGCTCTGTACTAAAGACTGAGAACATTTCATATTAGATGACTCTTGATCCTCTGCAACAGCAGAAAGAGAGAAGGGGAGAGAGAAAGAGAGAGAGAGAAGTGGAGGGAGAGAGAATTGGAGAAAGAGTGAGCTAGCATGCAAATAAACAGATATATCACAGGTATGCAGTTAATGAAGAGCAATAAAAAAACCTCTGTTCTGCTAACAGTAGAGATAAAATTGTCTCTTGTACCAAATGACCAGTCTAAAATATTAATCTTCAAATATATTCAGTATTTGCAATTACAAGCATTCCTTGTTAGAGCAGGAGAGATGGAGAGGAATATAGAGATATGCTTCTCTCAGAACATTATTTTAGAGATGTTTTTATTGCAAAGTGCTTACAGAGCATCTCCTCCTCTCTCTTGAGTCAGACAACCTGTACAAGCCACCATTCCTCTATAGGGAATGCCTGGTTAATGGGCCTCCAGTCAGAGGTGAGTCTACTGGGAGAAAGTATGCAAGGGTATGGAGCAGAGGTGGGACTTGGGTGCCAGGAGGACCTTGGAGCAGAAGGAGCTGCTCAGTGGTATGGGGATGGGTGTGGGTGGCAGTGAGAAGCCAGCTTGCCCTGAAAGCACCTCAGCTTTGTGGACTGCAAAGGTCAGGGGAAGCAAAATGAGATAAAATCAAAGATATTTGGAGGTAATGCACGAGTTTGAAAATCAGACGAGGAGTTTATTTTCAATGTAGTGGCCTCTGCCTAGCGTTTTAAAGGGAAAAGGTAAGAAAATTGGAAGCTGTTCTTTTCTTTTGGATCCTATCTATTCTACTGATTCAGGTGCTCAGAAGTTGATTTTCTGTGTCTGTCCAAATTATGTAAACACTATCAGACATCAAGGTGCCTCATTGCAAAACTTGGCTATGCACTACTATTCTGTTGATCAAATATGGCAATTATTTCAGGGATAACAATAGGTGCTGCCAATCAAAGGTAGAAAGTGCACATGCATTCAAACAGCAAGCTGAAAGTGGAATAACAGCAACATGTGTAGCTAGAATATATTATGGATTACCATCCTCTCACACAAAGGTTAGTAAACTCCAAAAATGCAGCAACCTAGAGAGCTAACAAAAGGGACAGAAATGTGCAGATATTTTGGTTTGTCTAATTTGTATCTTTTGAGAATTGGTGGGATGACTCACTGGATTTAGCAACTGCTTGTGAAGATAAACATATTACTAACTTTATGCTGCAGCTCTACCATAAAATGTAATCTTTTACAATTCTGTATTCTCAAGTGAAATACAAGCTTAGAACCAGAATAAAATTACAAAAGATATTTGATATTTTAGCTTATGTTCTTTTTAAATCTGTGTTTATACATTAAAATATGCAACTTAACTAGAAAAGAATATTTCCTTTCATCCCCATCCCTTCCCCAGTATGTACAACTCCCTACTATAAAAGACATATTTAAATATGGATAGTTGTCCGAGGTAATCCGTGTATTTCCATATTTTGCCAAACATAAATTTCCATTTTTCTTCCCATCCTTAAATCCTTGAATAGGAAAGCTTATGCAGACCACATATGATTCAGTGGCAAAGAAACCAGTTGCTTACTGAAATTTGCATCTGTAACCCACAATATTAGTAAACAATGGGATATAGATCCTTTCGGCTTTTGATAACATTCAAAAGATTTAAATAATTAGAAAACAGAGCACAAGGCTTGCCTTGAGCACATAGTAAATGTTGCTCTGAATATTTGCATCCTGTTTTGAACCTTTCTCCATGGTTTTAGGAATTACACTAATCTACAGAAAAGTTAATCTGAGTACTTGAGGGCTTGTAGAAGGTTATATGGAAAGTGACAGATATAGCATCAATTGGAATCAGTGTTTCTAGGTATTCAGATGGTGACCAACCACTACACTAAGCATTTTGTTTCTCCTTGATTTTAATGAGACAAGCTGAGTCACTTACTGGAGACACTTTTGCATTTCTGCATTAAACATACTTGCAAATTTATTGAAATAATGGGGAAGAAAAATTACAACACTTTTAGTGGAGACAAGACCCAATTGTTAATTTCTAATCTTATTGAAATATTTGTATTTTTGTGCATGAAGCCATCAATTAGGTTTAGGATATTCCCTAACTTTAAAAAAAAATTCTTTTCTGGGCATGAATAAAATGTCAGAAAGATAACCACCTATTTTTTCCTACATTTAGAGGTTTGATATGGGGATGTTTCTATTTATTACTTAAAATGATCTTTATTTGTAAAATAATTCAAGGGAAAATCTACCCTCTCCATTCAGTCTTTGCCATGTTGCCTTTGAAATTAGTTATGGTCTTGATATATTTAGTGTATGAGTTAAAACAGTGTTTCTAATGTAGAAGTCCCAAGTTCAGAGAACATAAAATTACATTTATTATATATACATATATGAATATAATATAGTATAATACAATATTATATAATAAAATACAAGCACATTCAGATATATATAGATATAAATATACTGTGATACATCTGCATCTATCTGTCTATCTATCAATCTATCTCCATTTGGATTCTTAAATAATAATGAACTACATATACCCTTATCTTGAATGCTTAAAACTTGAAAGTGCTTATGCAGATATCACTGCAAAGAAAGTCAGAGTTCAATTCTTACCTGCTTTTTTAATTTCAGGGACAGCTGTCTTCTCATGAGCTTTCTCCTTTTTTCCTGTTTTTTCTAAGATTTAATTAAAGAGAGTAATTTGATATGCTAGAACTCTGAATCATACACTCAAATATGAGTCAACCAAGCCCTGGTGGGCACATAATGAAAAAAATGTGACTTATTTGGGAGTTCAGATTATTCCCTTATAGCACTTGCACCCAGCTAGCCACAGAGCAATCAGCTGAAAATGAAAATTAATCAGTATGCATCAACTATGGATGATTTGGACACTTAATAATTTATCAAAAGTTGGGCAAGAATCATCAGTGCATGAATGTGGCACCTTTTAGCTTAAGTTCCAGTAGCAATGAGATCATTAAAAAATAATGGATGACTTAAATATCTCGCATGAAGCAACACCTTAGTGGATTTTAGATGCTTTCTGGGAATGAATGATCAAAATATTATTTAGATGGATATCATGACTTTGCAGTTTGGTCACTGTAAGTTTCAGAAACTGATATACCATGAATTGAGAGATATCTTCCATGAGTTTTGTGTATTGCAGTATAAATATGTCCTGTTATATATGGACTCCATTAAATTATTTAAAAAGCCCATGGGAGGCCACCAAACAGGACATTTATTTTGTCAAAAAATGAGTTTAAAAAATATTGGATAGCAAACACATTAGACATTAGGTACTGAAGAAATGGAAGCATGCAAATAGTTACTAAGCAACTAAGAGAAGGACAATACAGCCATTAAGTACAGGATTAACCTAACAGAAAACAATGGGAAATGAGCCAGAAGTGTGAGTAAAAGCTGAATGAGGCCAGTAAGAAATGTTTCCAAACCATACCTTTCATCTTAGTTTCAGTTGTAGTCTTCTTTTCATCACTCTTTTTCTTCTCCTCTTTTCTCTCTAAAAATAGAAATTGAAGTTCAGCTGGCTACTTTTACATAGAAACACACAAACAAACATATATGTAAATGTGTGTGTATGTATGTATATATTTGAGGTGGGGAATCCACTGTCTGCAATATGTTCAAGATTTGATAAGATGGTTCACTTATTACCAGCAGCTCAGAAATGCAGCGTAGTACTCAGAGAGCGAACGTGGTGCTAAGGATAAAACTGGAACACGCATGCACACCAGATTATTGCTTAAGTACTAATTCAAGAAATTATGCCCATCAACCTGGTGTAACTGAGGGTTTATTGTGGTGACTCAATAGCCATGTTCTGCTTCTTTTGTAAAACCTGGTGGAATGGCAGCAATACTTGCATGTGGTACTTGGGAACAAGTGCAGAATGCCATGAAAACCTGGGTATACAATATACCTTTATAAGACTTTTTATGAATTGAATCTTTGGAACTGTCATTACAGGACTGCTGTTATTCATGGGCAATTGTTGCTAAAGCATCATCTACAAAACAACCTGACATTACTTCAAAAGCATTTACCAATATTTTGTAAATAATTTGGGCAACAGTAGAAATAAGGACAATTTTTTTTTTTTTTAAAGCAAACTACAACAATTAATTTATTCATTTAATTAATATTTTGAATTAGAAAATTGAGAGTTCAGTAGAGGATATGAAAAAGTTATAATTTTTATTTTTCCTTTAGGAAATAAATCCCATTTTTGATGGGGAAGAATACAAGTACAAGAATAGCTAGTCTAAGTGTTTTTTTAATTGCTCATCCATGAAAAGCTAAATTTGTTACCTTCAGTTTGTGTTGCATGGCTTTGGGTATTGATATAGTTAGTGGAACTATAGTTTTTGTGATCTTTTACTGCTACAAATGTGGATAAGAAACTAAGTTTTGTTATCTTACAAAAGATAGAACCATAAGCATTTAAGCAAAAGTCTTTTCTTTAACTGAAAAATATTGAAGGTATAGGAATATTTTCAAATCCAAGAAGCAAATACACTTCTATCCCTTGCATAAAACTTACATGAAGATAAAAGAAAAATAAAAAACCCAGACTTACTTTTCACTTCTCTAGGTACCACAATAGACTTTTCTTCTGCATGGAAAAATATATACAAACAGAGAAAAAAAATATTAAAACTCATACAGCATATTAACTAAACCAAAAGAAATATGTGTGTTTTATTTTTGAAAAATTGAAAAATTGCTGGTTTTATAGAATACCTGAATTCTACAGTCTGTCCATGTTGATTTAATAGATAAAGTTATTTTTCCTATTGTGGAGGCAATGTATTTATCAATATTCAGCATCTCCTGAAATGATACTCCTGCTGATTTTCTGACAATTGGTTATAGCATTAAGCATAATATAGATGTATTCCACTTCCTTCTTGTTTTAAACAATTTTTTTCAATACGTTTCCCTTGTTACTGCCTTCACTTGCATTCTACAGAATCTTTCTCTGAGTTTTGTGTGCTTTATTCATCTTGCTGAAACCCTGAGCACACTACATTTCAAACTACATATTTCTTTGTGTTTTGAGTATGCTTTGTGATACTCAGGTTTCTTAGGTATATGTAGAGCAGCAGAGTAGTGCTCATCCTCCACTAACTTGTTTGGAGCTTCATATTCTTGTATGCTTTAATATTCTTATTATCTTCTCTCTCTCTCTGACACACTGCTCCAGATACTTTTCTAGGGACTGTGGATGTCTCCTTAAAATGGATGACTCTTCAGATTTCACACAAGTGTTCCACAGTTCTACTTTCCAGCACCACTTATGACTTTTCAGTGGATTATTTCCACATGTAATGTAGATTTCCTCAATTTTCTAAAATGTGGTTTTATTATTTGCTTATTCTGTCTGAATTCACCAAGACTGTTAAACATACCAAGTGGTCAGTTACTAACAGAAAAGGGTTTCCTTCTGTCTTCCTTCCATGAACCTTTACTTACAGTAACCAGAGGCTGAAGTGCTGCTGGTACTTCTGTAATATCCATTTTTTTTTTTGCTGAGTGCCTCAGTTCTGGTGAGTTAAATTGATTTTTTTGCTTTCTTACATTTCTGGTGCAAAGTGATGTAGAAGAATAATTTTTAAGCCCAAGGTCCTTACAACAAGATTCTCTTTAATCCAAGATCATTTCTACCTTTGAATTTGTAGCATTTTGCATGCCTCTGGGACCCAGAAAAAGATTTTTTTCTGGGTCCCAGAGGCATGCAAAATGCTGCAACACATGAAATCTGCCTTAAGTTGCATAGCAAGGTTCGGAGCCATATGTGTCTTGAAAGCCACAAGCCGAGACATGGAGCTTTGAGAAGTGAAGTTTTGTATGAAAGATGTACAGGAACTGGCAGGAACTTTTACTGCAAACAACCCAAGCAAAGATGATGACATCCTTGGCTGCAGAATTTTCATTGCCAAGTCATTCCACCAATTAATCCCACTGATATAATTTTCTTCCATCAAGCTCTCAGGTTGCATTATTCAGAGTTTCCCGGCAGCTCTGAGATGTCTACATTTGTTAGGAAATTTCTGGGGGTTGATTACGTAGATGTATTAATGGGATGTGGCCCCTATTTCGCATTTACACTCCCTAATGCAAGATAGACACACTTGGTCAAGTCTGAGAAAAACAGTCACTGAGCTTCCACTCACATCTCATCTGGCCCCACTGGATGTCCCTCATAGCTACTACTGAGAGAAATTTGTGTAAATGAGAATGATGAGCTTGGTAAAGGGGTATTATTGAAAGAGCTACTTCTGACTTAAGAAAGTAATCCCATTTCTTGAATAAATTTATTTCCTCTCAATTTGAGCAGCTCACATTTAGAATGTTGCATATTAAGTGTATGTTTAACACCAGCAAAACTTGTAATTTCTGAAGCAGTAAATGTAGTGGGCTTTCTGCAGATATATACACAGCTAAATTAAGAGGCAGAGCAAATAATTAAATAGGAGCTTAGGCAGGTCTTTTGCACTGTAAAATATGAACCCCCATCTGTTAATTGAAAGCATTTATTTTTTTAGCTAGGAATAGTTAGAGAACTACAAAGGGCTGTGGATCAACTGCATAAAGAGGGATCATAATATGCACAAATTGTGAATTACTCAAAGAAACACAAGGTGCTTTTGATGATTCAGTGTTGACCACAATATGAAAATCAAGTGCAATTAACTATCGAACAAGCTATTGTTATTGCTACTGTTTCTTGATAATGTAATTAACAGTATTTTTTCACCAGTAGCACTAGTCCTGAGCCACATTTTATGAACAGTGTAAGACATAGGAGTACAAAAACCCCTCATCTTTTAAATCCTGAAATACATTTACAAGAATGAAATAGGGGTATATGCAGCTGGAAGAGTACATGACAGAATCAGTCAGCAAGGCAAACAAGGGGCTTTGCATTTTGTCAAGTTTGTTTTTTTTTTCTGTAGACTCTATGCAGAAGTTGAGCTTTATGAGGTATAAGAAGGAGTCCAGTGAGCATGGGAATTGTGAATTAAAGCAGTGATGTACTACTGGATGAGACATTCAGGTAAAATATTATTCCTGAGTGAAAAATAAAAAGAAGCAGCATAGAATAATTTTCTTGGGAGGTGGCTGGATTGAAGAGAACAGCCCTTGAAGCAAAGAAATATCTGAGATGGAATTATTTATTTTTTAATGAGGCATGAAGGACTGAGAATGGTGGAAATCTGAGTAAGATTCAACAAAGAGCAAGAAAGGGGTGTTTCAATCTAAATTTCCTTTACCCCTCTTGACAAGGTCTTTGTTTTATTCTCATTGGAGAGCTGCTAATTCTTGAACAATGGTGGGAGGGGAGATAACAGAAGCATGCTAACAATGTGGCACTTGAAATCGGGCCTGGTAAGACCAGTGTGCTACTCTGCCAGTGTTGAGTGGAATCTAAATTTAGGGATGCACATGAGTTACGGGGCATACTGTCACAGGAATGCTTCACAGGAACTGGAAGAAGAAGGTGCTGTAAGAGCTTCTTTACCATATTGCTCCAGATGGTTCATGTGCTACGGAAAGTCTGATTCTGGAAGGAATTGTCAACTCAACCCATCCCCTCTGAGAAACTGAGGTAAGAAGGGAAGCAAAATAGAGCCACAGACTCCTTCTGGTGGAGAGGCATGCATGTAACAAACACTAACTAGTGGGACTGAATTCCAGAAGTTTGGAGATGTTTTGGTTCACATAAGCTTTCTAAAGTTCAGATACTGATACAAGGCTTATCTGCAGTTATCTAAAACCCTGTTGTCAGGAAATCTCAGGAAGAAAGCTCCTGTAAGAGACTTCAGATGTTGCCTGACTTAGTGAAATACTGCAACAGCTTTTCTTGCCTAGTCCTGGAAGAACTAAGGAGCATCAGAGATATGTGCATACCCACTGACACACAAAACAGAACAAAACAAACATTATCTAGCTTTTCCTGAGAAATCGTAATTCAGACTGAGCACAGTGACTTCATTCCAGATAGAACTTCATTTTTCTCCAAGCAGCTCTGTACACCTTATGCTGTCACTGACGTAATTTTAAAAGGCCATTAAAAAAAACCCTCCAAACTGTATTTTAAAAATTTTATTTACTTATTAATTTTGAAGTGATTATAGTTCCTCTTTGTTTTACTTGGTGACTGAAAGCCCTTCCCTGCTATCTTGGTAAAAGTTTTGCTGTTGATTTCAGTGGGAGTTGAATATTCTTTAAAATATTAAAATAACACATTGCATTTCAGTTTTTGATGATATTTTTTTTTCTTTGCCCATTGTTTAGACTGAAGCCTGACAATGACTGGTAAGTTGAACTTTTGATTCTAAACAATTTAACACCCATTCACAAAATATGCTCCTCTTAGGGTTACAAAGCTTTTCAAGAAATGAAAAAACAATGCAAGGAGATACTTCTGCTTAGTTTAAGATGTCATAGGAATTCATACATTTAAGATTAAATCTAAATTTCAAGTGAAGATTGACCATAGCTGTCTCTTTGAAAGAAATTTGTTTCTTGGGTAAGAGAGTTCTTGTTGGTCTGGTTATTTTCACTATGAGAAATAATTCTATCCTGATTCACCCAAGATACTTAAAGGTCAAGAAAGATCAAAGAAACCTAAATAGTATTAATCTAAAGTTCCAGAAGTTCTTAGAATTCCTTCTTTTTACACACAAGCACCTATACATACACCCATGCACACACATGCTCTCTCCAACATACAGTTGAGTGTTTAGGCCAAAATGAAGTACATTTTTTTGGAAAGACCTGTTTAAATGACACCACTTTCTTTCCCCTGCAGAATAATGAAATACAATTTGTTTTCATATTGTGCAAGTGAAAGACTATTGTGGTTCATGGATCATTGGAGATATAGCACACCCTGAAGTCCTAGGCAATCTCTCCAGCTCAGCTTTGCTTTTTGAAATTGGTTCCCTGTTTTCAAATCCCAATCTGAAACACTATTTGGAAGCTGTGAAGATTGCTTATGGAGACATTTTTGAGGTCTGCAGAATCTATGCCATAGAAATATCATGTTTGAAATTCCTAATACTTTCATGTGACCTACATAAATGTTTCTTATTTCTTCCTGTAGTGATTGTAGCCTCCTTTTTTTATGGCTGTATTGCATCAAGTGCCAGAACTCCTTGTTAATAGCATGGGCCATATGTTTCCCTCACTAAACAGCACAGTGCAAAGCAAAGGAATATAAATACAAGTGCAATGAAGCCTGAGTATGTACACCAAGAAGAAAAAGACAGACCAACTTCCATAACAAGACCAGCAACATAAACTCCACTGGACAATGGTCAACAGCAAATATGGCAGAGATATGACTATGATGAATACTTAAATTCCCAGGGGAGCACTGAGTTTTTATGGTACAACCTTTACTAGTGAGAGCCAAACTAACACAGGCAAGGCAGCTTGACTAACCTTCTCCCTCCTTGTTACTGACATTTCTACTTGACAACAGGAATCAACTTCATCACCACTTGTGTTACCAGTGCTGGGAAGGGCTTGGCCAGTGCTTTCTATGGGGCGTGCTTTTGAGCAAGAATGTCTGAATTTAAATAATGGGATGATGAGGTTATGCAGGAAGTCTTTTGTAAGAGCTTCCTTTTTCTTTCCAAAGAAACATGGAAGCTCTGCCTTTGAAAGCCCAGAGAATCTTAATCCAAGTAAGTATTTTCCATTTGCAGGTGCAACACATGAAAAACACTATTGTTTTTCTGTAACATTTAAAAAGCACTATGAAAAGTTAAAATAATCTTCAAAGGAATTTGTTTGTGTTTTATTGGGAAGAGTTTGGGGCATATTTATTTTCAAATGCATACTCTAATATTCTAAATTGTACTATTATTATAAATGATGAGAAAATATAATATGTCTAATCAAAATATACATATCTTTATGACTACTTTTTCTTACATTCTAGTAAGCTTTTCATTAATGTCTGTTTAACTTTTTTGTATTTTATGATAGAATAAAAGTAGTACAGAAGAGCCTCATGTCATTAAGGAAAATGTCAAGGTCATTCTGGAATGGTGAAGATTTAGGGTTTTTTCCTCATTGCTAAATCATTAGAATTTAGTGCTTAAATGCCTAATTTAAATCATTAAATAGCTCACTTTGAAACTCTGTTCATGTTATTTCAAAGCTTTTACTGTCTTCAGTGCAAATTCATGGAGATATAAGGCCTATATTTAAAAAAAAAAAACTTGTTATGCTGCATATGCAACCATGCATTAAAGCTAACTAAACTGTTCATCTATTAACCTAGATTAAACCCAACCCATTGTATTATATTTTTAATAGGAATATTTTTCCTTTTTCCTGTTTTTATTCTCCATTGGTTTAAAATTTATCAGAAAAATGTATTTTCATCCACAATTCATGTCAGTATTATTAAGGAATTTTTAAAATGGGAGTAAATTTTCAATATTGTGCCCTTTTTTAAAGGTTTCTGTTGTATATTGAATCACAGTCTCTGACTGGAAGGATTTTTTTAAGGGTAATTGATTCTACAGTATAGAAGAAAAACTGAGGTTTTTTTAAAGAACAATCAGTGTACAGAAGAGAAGGCAGACATTGACAGACTGTACAGAAACAGATTGATTTGTACAAGATTTATACACTCCTGTACATCAAGGGAGATTTGTCAAAATTTGT
Organism: Lanius collurio; assembly: GCA_020086605.1. NCBI lineage: Eukaryota > Metazoa > Chordata > Aves > Passeriformes > Laniidae > Lanius > Lanius collurio. Next base: position 47,446,567 of record JACBWW010000001.1, read on the forward strand.
ATTGACTTTAGTAATTTAGATATTCTTGGTTAAATCCCCTAATGTTATATTCATGAAGAGAGGTATAGACTAGGAATTCTTAAGACAATATATAGTGTACATTCTATATAGCAACCTAAATGCAATTGCCAATTTAGCCTCCACAGGAGTTTTGGGGGAAGTTAAACACATTTCACAGCAACCCACTTTATTTTATTCTGCAAAATTTGTAATTAGAGGATTGCGTGACATAGATAAAATACTTTTTTTCCTCATAGATCCTCTGAAGATGCTACACAGATTTTTCTTTTCTCTATTTTTTTCCTCACTTAATGTCAAAGGTACTATCAAGATGGCAAGAACCAGCCCATATACTTCAGTCAAGGAAGGGAGATATTTCAGAGTTTACCACAATTCATTAACAGATCAGAATTGTTATGGTGATGACTCTTCCATGGTAAATGTTCTCCCACTCAAAGATACAGGAACAGATTTCTAGGACAGTATACCTTGGAAAATCATTTTCAGATACAAAGCTGCTCAAATGCTTTTGTGATAACAGTACTGTTCAAAGTGGTAAAAAGCCTTTGTCTGTTTGAGTTCATATACGACATGCATTAAGATTCCTTCCACCAGGAGAAGGATTTTGATACAGACTTCTCACAAAGGTGCTGTGTTCTTGTGAGAAGGCAAAGACATGCTATTCTGGAACAATTAACATGAAGCTTCACTGATAACTAGCTAAGCCTCTGATCTTAGTTTTCACACTTATCAACTGCAGCGTCTTCCTGAGAGTTACCCTGCCATGTCAGGCAACATGGGAGTACTATCAGAAAGGAAGGACCTTTTCCTGTGAATGTGGAAATGGAGGAAGGTAAAAGCTGTGTGAGCTAAGACAGAGAATCACAGAGAATAAGTGTACAGAGAATTTTTAGGATGTCAATGAATAACGAAATACAAGAAATTCAGGGTTAAAAGAGGTGTGGAAGATTACAATCAAGAAAGAAGAAGGATTTTAAAGTTCAGACAGCCATGGAGAGCTGATCTGCTCAAATTACTGGTGACACCAGTATCCTGACATGGCAGCATCAGTGTCAGCCAAGCTGAGAGCACTGTTCCCAAGTACTTGTGAAAGCTCCAGTAAAAGATAAGATAAAGAATTTAAATTTAGTTCTTTTACTTCCTAGTTTACCAAACAAGGCTTTCAAGTTTGAAATAAAAGTAGATGTTTTATATCAATGCCTTTCTCTTCAAAACTTCCTTTACCCTTGTTCACTGTCTTTTTCTTCTTGTTCACTGTTACAGGATCCTATATTTTGTTTAATTATTCTCTTCTGTTGGTGATCTGAAAATTTAAACTCTTCATTGAAGTTTGAAGGTAATATCTTTGAAAAGAGCCAACCAACCATGAAATAGGAGAGGAAGGATCTCTTCTTTTTCTTTCTGACCAGATGAGTACAAAGCATTTTGCTTTTTTGACCAGGAGATACCTGAAAATTTCAACTCGTACACACACTTCAATGCAATTTATTGAGTACTACTAGAATACAGGGTACAAATTGGGGTTGTCTTAAATAATCACCTCTTTTCCAAAAGATTTACACTGGTGCTGAACAAAGAGAAAATGGCAATGGCAATGAAAGAAAGTTTGAGATTTAATACATAAAACAATTTGATCATTTTTTAAGGCCTCAAGAATTCAGCAGAGCATAATTTCTACAGGGCACTGGATACCATCCAGAAAAAACATTCTATTTGAAGGTGTCAAATAATCTAAAAATTTTAGAGACATCTGGCACATACATACCACTCTTTCTACCTTATCAGAAAACAAGAATGATGCAAGATTACCTAAGGCAGCAGTGGCAAAATAGATACTGAAAACATGTGAATCTAGAAAAAGAGTAAAATCCTTTCAGCTTTGACCAGCTGCATGCTTACGTACATAATGTCTGAATATCACTGAGCTGGAAAGCCTAGGGTGTAAATAAATTGATTTCATAAATTTTCTATGTGATAAATATTCTGTTACTTCCTACAGTTTTACCTTTTTAAAAAAGAATGGTTTCTTCTGTCAAAGGTGGAGCCAGTCTTTGATGTTATATAAAGTATGTTTTTCAATTAAAAAATGCTTGTATTAGTTCTTTATTCTGATAACTTATGATACTATCTTCAAATATATCTATTAGAAGAATCTTTTTTTTCAGTCTGTCCCTTTTCCTGATCAGTGATATTTAGTGGTGTAGCAGTCATAAAGATACCTAAGAACTAAGAAGTTGCAATCAGATGTCTCTTCAGCTATTTCAAAGATTTAAATTTGTCTGCCTACTCCTCTTTTTCCCTTCTGACATTGTGCCAAATATTCTCATAAATTACTTTTTTTCTTTCCTCTATGGCTGAAATAAAGCTTCAGGGTTTAGGGCTCCTCAAGGCACTGTGGCATATTTTCTCATACATGGAAAACCAAGAATAGCACAACAAAACAGCTTTTCACAGTAATGTTTTACAAGTAATTCTGCCTTCTTAATTTCCCCCAAATCTCTTGTGTGAAAGGTATTGTATCCTAGTGACTGGCCTTGAGCCTTAAAAGAAATTTAGTTATATGGTTCTGAGCAGATAATTTCCCCCCAATTTGTTTGCCAAATGGGTGTCTAATTTACATTCCCAATTACCTGAATTGCATGCATAAATGAGCTAATGAAACACACAAATGTGTAACTGGTCATAAATAGTCATTTCTATGTGCAATTGCAGTAATTGCATGCTCCTCATGATTTTGAAAATCAAGAATTAATGTTAATTTGATGCTAGTTCATCTTGTATAACAGTTATATTTAAAGATTAAGTTTATCACTCAGCAAATGTGGCAGCCTTGTTCTATTATGTCTTTTTTTCCATTATGGATAATTGACGGATAACAGAGTTTAACATTGCAGGGATTTCTTCCTGCAGATAAGCAGGGTTCAAAAATTTTCCTAAAATAATCAGGACTGCAAATCTATTTATATACCATACTGTGTCACAATAACCACAATTTTATACTCCTTTAAACAACATGTTTTAAAAAAAAATCTATTTGAGGTAACAAGATTTTGGGGAAAGAGATAATATGTCACATAACTATTTTATCCACATGTTCTGATTCACAATAATCACATTACAGAAATATCTAATTAATGTAACACTTTGTTTCAGTCATGGGTCCAGCCAAAACCTAAGTCTCCTTTTCTGTTTTCAAATGCAGGAAATTTTGTAGCTCTTGTTACTTATTCTTCTGCCACCCCATCTGTTTTTCTCTTAGACTGCAATTGCTTTCTGGATAACATAAAACTAAGACTTCTATGAGAGAGAATAACAAGTGCCATGGTGCGACTGAAGGTCTTAAGTATCATATTAACACTACTAAATATTTTTACAAAAAGACTCAGGTGTTTTGTACTATTAAATTGTATGATGCAAAGACCAAGAATGTATATTGCAGTAGTCATTCTAAGTCATTGAACATAATTAATTTTAAAATTAAAATACTTACTTCAACCACTTTACTGTAATGAATAGAATATAAACAATATAATTCAATTGCAGGGATTATGTTTTAATCTTCTGAAGGTAAGATCTGACTTTGTATTTCTGTTTCAGTGGTTTTAACAATAGCAATAAGGTTGATAAATGCAGAGCCAGAAACACTATGTTCATTATTGCAAATAATGCACAGAAACATTTCTGAATAACTGTAGGTGAAAGAATAATCCAAAGTATATTAAGAGGATAATGTTGATTATGTTTACAGTTAGATAGCAAGTTATGGCTGAATGCTATTCAAAGTATTTTACAGATTACGCCTCAATCCTGTAATCTGTTTCCCTCAGGAAATCCCCCAAGCCATCTGTGAGACTACTATAAGGAACACTTAGGTCTTGTCAGTGTGCCATTCCTGTCCCAGGCCTAGTAATGTGATCAATTTTGTAATATAAAAAAAAAAAAAAATCCATTAGAACAGACAGTTAAGTTAATAAGTAGAAGCCAAGAAAGGTAGAAAAACTCAAACTTGCCTTCAATAGCTGCTGGTTTCTTTCTTGGACTGTGTTCCAGCAGAAGACGAGGTGGTACGATTTCCTTATGTCCTGCACCTAAGTATACAGGTTGAGAAGCATAGAAAACGTATTCACCAACAGGCTGAGCAGTTTCACTGGGAGGTTGAGCTCCCTTCAAAATTTTTCACGTTAAAAATATTACACTGTGCATAAAAGCTAATATGTTTCAGACACCACAAGTAGGAAAGGTATTTCTCAACAAATAGCATAATTTATTTTTAAGAGTCACATTTGAAATCAATGAAGTCAAAGTGACTCAAACATATGCTGAAATGCTACAGTTCTCTTTTTCTTCCTTAGACTCAAAAGAGAAGATAATAAAGATGATAATAAGGTTACATATTCATGATGCCTCTTCTACAATAAAGTCTTATTTTCTTCTGTCAAACAAATGATCTTTGGTTGCTCCCTCAAGTCCACTTATTATGAACTCCTGGAAACACCAGTAAAAATTATGATGTTTCTCATCCTTAAGGATTATTCTTAATTAGCAATACCAACCAGGTCATGCATTGTAAACATTGATGAGGTTCTGATTCCAGCCACTGACTGAAACACCTCAACTCTCTCAGAGTGTTCAACTGGGACTTTCTGTACTCTTAGCCTATGTGCAGATACCATGCTTTGCACAAAACACTTTTCATTTAATTTCTCCAAAGATTCACAAACATTTAATGTACTCTTATGTTACTTATGCTTATTTTCTAGTTTATGGCGTATTTGCAGTCTCCTTATTTCTTTTTAAGATAAATCACTGGCATTTAGTCTCAGTAGCTATCCTGTCATTGCCATTTGGAAAGTGCAATTTTTTTGTGACCTGAGAAATAAAATTAAGTAGTTATACACAGTATTGATTCAGTCCTATGCACCAGCATACATTCACTGCAGCAGAGTCCACATGCAAACAGACTGTTAAATCTCAGCTCCAGCTTCACATCAGAAACTCAAAGCCATGCCTCATGCTTGATGACAGACTCAGAAGAGAAATTAAGATTTTAATGGGCCTTGGAAACTGCAGTCTTACTTACCCCCCTCATTTTGCAAAGGTGTGTATACTCATGGGGAATGCATGAGAAAAACATCGTTGTGAAGACAGCAGTGGGATTTCAATATTGTGGTCTTAATGTTATTGCACCTCATCAGCATATGTACAATTGCAGGCACATAATTTGCAAGCATGTGGTTCAGTTCATCCAATAATTTGTATAAAATATCACACACACAACTGCTCAAACTTGACATGTGCCTATGCCACTGACAAAATATTAACACATTGATAAAACCAATGTATTGAAAGTGCTTTGCAACAAATGGTAATAATTTTATATTTTCCCCATATTTCCTGTCTTGGAAATAAACACAAGTGGATATTTACCGATCTCATCACAGAATAACTATAACCTTAAAATGAATGTTAGGCAAACTGCAGGAATCCAGATGTTTAGTCATGATTTTCCAAACATTTTATGTCTAAAACAAAAAAAAATCTTGAAGTTGCAAACTGAACTAATGATCTGCGGATTACCTATATTGCCAACTGGAATAGAACAGTTATATTCATAACCTCTGTCAACATATGGAAACTTCATAGATTGAATTTCTAGTTCAGAATAAAAACAACATAACAATTGATGAAGAATGGGTATTTTTCTACATTTGATCAAAGTCCTAGACTAAAGATTAGTTCTTTATTTTTCTATTTCTTTCTTTTTCTTTTTTTGGTTCTTTCCAAAAGGAAAAAAAAATGATAATTTTTATAACTTGAATGAATTGTTTTGTGTGAAAGTGGATAAAGGGAAGTGGCTCAGAATGTTGAGTAGATGAGTAATGAAGAAGGATAATAATAATTTGGACTGCAGTGTGGCATCTACAGCATGGGACAATGATCTAGCTCCTCTAGGTCAAATTGTAGGCTGCCTCCATTATCTTCCTGTTCTCTGCTGTGGCAGCAGTTTTCTAATGATTGCACCAGTGTGCACATAATGCCAGTATGATACCACTTATTGCTAATGACTTGTCAAGTTCTATTTTATAGCTTTACAAGTTTTAAGCAAATAATTTATTTCATGCAAATTGACCACATGATCCAATATGAGAGTGTTTTAAGCACGAAAAGCTTAAGCTTCACAGATCAAAAACTTTCCCTTAGGCCAAAATGTTTGTTCTGAGCAGGTTCCCATGCACTCTGATAAAAGGCTTCTTTAATGTTTCCATGTCTCATTAAATGTCTCTCTATTCACTTTGATGGGAATGCTAAGGACAGTAGATGAATAAATATTTTATCCATTCTTTTGATGAAATATGTTAAAGGGGATAACCTAAGTTAATTTTTTTTTCCTTTTTCTCTCCTCTTTAAGTTATAAAGCGCAAGTGGTTTTCTGTAGTACAGACAACTGATAAATAGAAATGAAGAATTGGCTTCAACAGATCAGACCATTAGGATTAATGATATCTACTATTTTGACTTTAGCAGTGGCCAGTTGGACACATATACATGATGCAAATGAGAGTAATGTATTTTTAAAGTGGACAATCAGATTAATTCATGAATCATGAGAAGTTATTATCCAGATTACCACTATTATTACTGGACATATACTTATCTCACAGCTTTAAAAGTGTTCCATAAAAAACACTGCATAGTTATTTGCTTCTCGTTTCAAATGTAGCCTTCATTTTTCTACTACAAGATAAGCCACTGAGGTTCATTTAAGCTGCTTTAAAAAAAGGAATATTAGTTTTGATTTCTCCAAAAGATGTAATTGCAAGCAAAAGAATGTGCACGCATTTCTTTGCCAATCTGTCCCTAGAGTTGATCCACAACATTTCCAGGTGTAACCTGTACATGCAGTTGTGCTATAGGTATCGCCTTCATATATGACATTGTAAACAGCTGACAACATCTAATGAAAACTGAAACTGTGAAATATTTTAGATTTAAGCTCATGGAAATGCTCTCACCAGGAGAAAAAGTGTCACATTAAGACATGAGTATCTTCCTCCCCTGCCTGAGAGGAAACAAATAGGCTGCATGGATGAGTGGAAGGTTTAGGACACTAACTAGGTACCATGAATTCTTCACTGAAAATCAGCTACAGTCCTCAAACTCTGGGAAACTTCTGTCATCAGTGTTTATTAAATTGCTTGAGATGTCTTGAAATTAATTCTGACTTGGTTTATTAATATTTTAGATTTTTTATTGCATGATAAGGAATACAAGACAAACTTTAATTACCTTACTTTTCTCAATCTAGGAAATGTCTTTCTATGTGTGTCAAAAATGTCATGTTTGCATATTGCGTATAAATTGATTTCTTATGATAATGTCAAATATGTGAGTTTTCTTTCTTCCCTGATCTTTTGAGTTCAATTTTTCTGCAGTGACCTTAATAAAGTGTCTAAATATATCTTTGTAGATAAAAAGATAAAATACTTGCAAAAATATTATTATTATTATTATTCAGGCATTTCAGACTGGTGAATATTCCAATTGGGTATGGAGAGAAATAATACCATCACAGAGTACAATATGTGGAAATAGCATTCCTGTGACTGTTCATTTCCTCATATTCATATACCAGTTACTTGAACAGCAGGAATCTTATGGCCCAGCAGCACCAACACTTTGTTACAGTGTCTCTCAGTGCAGCAAAAAGTCTTCAGATAAATCTCATGCTGCTCAGATATGACGTGATTCTCTAGTGATAGTAAAAATAACTCAAAGTAAGTATCTTTGTGGAGTCATTTGTTATGAAAAGTAAACTCCAATCAAATGTTTAATGAATGGAACAAGACATGGATGAGCAGAATGAGGCAAGACTGCCAAATATGCTTTTAGAGGACTGAAAATATAATGGAGTCCTGACATTTTGCCCAGGTTTCCAGTTTTGGCGGTAAGTAGCTACAATTTAAAGAAGAGTCTATTCTCAGCTTCCAGTCATTACTCTCCAGACCTTAGGCTGTGACTGGTCTGGGGAAGGCTTACTCTGCTTGCTAAGTGTGCATGAAAAAACCTTGAGCAAATGTTTTTTTGTTAAGAAAGAACAGCTGAGGATCAAGAGTGAGATTGTGTAACTGCACTGAACAATGCAAATGCTCGTTTTCTGGGATGCATTACTTGAAATAAAATACTGATGCCCCACATAGGCATTCTTCCTGAGGAACACACTGTGACACAAGGATTTCATGCACACTGGCAATTAAATGGTGCCTGGCAACATTACTGGGCTCTGGAATTCAGGCATGCATATCCTGTAACATGTTTTTGGATAGCCTCTGACAACTCTGACTTGTGCCAAGCAGCAGTGTCTCAAAAAATGTATTAGCTCTGTTCAGGAATTGACAGGGGCCGGGGACTACCCCCAATAGATAACTGAGATACAACTAGCCCATTTTGACCTCGAGGAAGTGTACTGGATGTGGATCTCTCTATGAGAGAAAAAATCACCTTCAGAAAGGGAACAGATGAGTTGAGCTTGATTTAGTAATGTAGATGTGGCCACAAGTCTTAAGTGATAATAAAATTATGTCAGATGGGAAAAAATAATCTAAACAGGGTTTTAATGACCTATTTGGAACTGAATTTTTGACAGGAGAAGATGGAATTAATGGATAATAAAATGAGGTTTTTATGAAAGTTTATTCTAGTAGCCAACATATATTTAAGTTTTTTAATTGCTCTCAGGATGTGGCTCTTTATTAAATGGTTAATTGCCCAACACAGAGTGAAAATCTGATTTTGCATAAAGTTGATGATATTACTTAAGAAAAATCTATGCTACAATATATGCAGTGATTACCAGTAGCAATGAAATCTTTTATATTTTAGTATTATGTCACCCTGACTATCAGCCAGTTTCTTTCATGATGCATAAGAAAAGAAGAAAATGAGAGATTACATGGATAATGCCAAATCTATCTATATTCCACTATATGCATGTATTTAAAATCCATTAACCATATAACAAATAATTTTGGAACTCTATGTAGAGTCTAACTTATGAGTAAAGCACCTTATTGTGAGATACTCCCTCAACACACAGACAATGAAACCAGGCCTGTACAAATAACCTAACACCCTTGGGAGGCTGTAAATTGACCAAGCTGAAAACAAGGACCAGTAGGTTAAAAGTGAGGGTGTAGGAAGGAAGGATGCAGACTGATATTCTAAATGCTCTTTTGAATTGGGAGTAAGGGGAAGGATTAAATTTCTCTTTTGAAGGCACCAAACAAAAAGTAGCAGCTACTTGACAGCCTTCTATTTTTAATACATAGAGATGTGAGTTCATCCTTTGTATTTGATGATGGATTCCTGCATGTGTTTTCATGTTGTAATAATATAATATATGCTACATATATGTACATGCATGAACATATAAATACATATCGATATTTATTTAAAAAGAATCATAGGAAGGTTAGTATTGGAAGGGACTTTGAAGATCATTCTACTTGCTGCAATGGTTTAGTGATGTTTCTGAACAGAAAATTCTTGATTTTGTAATTAAGCAGGTGTGAGAATCATTGTTGCAGACTCCTTGAGGTTGTGTGAACATCAGTTACTGTGTTTTCACTCAAACACTAAATCCAATTAAAGTCACAGCTGGGAATTTGTTTGATATATTTTTTCTCTTCATGTGAGTTTGTATCTCATACAATGCAAGTGTGCATAACAAGTGTACAAATGACGCAGGCAAGAGACACCTGGGTAGAGCTACAGGTGTTTTGAGGGTTTTTTTCTGTTTTAACTTAAAGTGGATGCTATGGGTCCAGAAATGCATACAATGTATTTTCGTATTTTAGCTGCATGACAGAGCTTGCAGTTTACCTATTTACAAAAAGGTATCTGTTGAAATCTACTTTACAGAGATTTTTACCACAAAATCCCTCTTCAGTTCAATCTATATCTCTGAAAACTGTTGTAATTTTTTATGCTCAGAAGACTGAAGTCATTAAGGAGTTAAGAGTTAAACATTAACAGTTTTTTTTATTATACATTAAGTAAGAAGTCACACAGCTTTTCTTGACATTAAAATAGAATTGAATTGAAAATATTGAAAATTGAATTTGCTGCCTCTACTTCCTCCTATTATTTATCATGGGCAGTCAGCAGGTAAAAATAAACCTACATGTTATGTTTAGAAATATTGAAAGATGGATCTCAAAGAACTGAGTACAAGGACAGTGAAAATTATGGGTTATTGTGTGGTAACGATGGGTTATTATAGTTATTGCTGCATAGTGGAATACAAAAGGACTGTAAAGGAAAATTATAAAAAAGAAAGATATATTCAATCTTTCTCTCTCTCCCCAAATATCTCTTAATGAATTTGAATCATATACAGTGACCTCTAGCATAATTAACATGAATATCAGGAGCTAGTATAGATGGGGTTTTTTTTCACAGTATGAAGTATCCAATTAAAACAGAAAAGAAAACACTGCAACTAAATACTTTCAGCTAACAATTAAAGAGAATGGAGGGGACTTATGAGCTGTTATGATGAAAAGTAATAGACAGTGACTATGACATGTGAGCACTGCTCAGTAATTTATGTTCTTTGTGTTTGATTCTTCTATACATATAATTGTTTCAACCATCCTTAGTCTAAATATATCTAAGAAACCTTCAGTGCTCAGGTCAAAAAAGCTGAAAGTGATTGCTGTAAGAATACTAGTACTTTATATTGTCATCAAGAAAGAGTGCATATGCCAGTTTTTGAAATATAAAAACAGCCTCACATGGATAAAAACCAATTACAGATACTATAATGTTTCACAATTACAGATATTTGTGGATAGTGAATATGTTTAATATAGAAATCACTGGAATTCAAACTAAATCCAATTATCTCTGTTCCGAAGCCACAAAGTCTTTCATATCTCTGTGCCTTTTTGCTAGAATGACAAAAACAAGAAGTTAATGATTGTTACCTGTCCTGTATATACTTATGTCAGTTTTGGAGAGAAAATTTCAGGAGGAAACACTCTGGAGTGTTTCCTCCAAAGGGAAAAGAGCCTTCCCTTTTCCTCCATCAATGAGACAAGTGGGTCACAGCACTTGAGAGTGGCAAAAAGAAACCAAACTGTTTATTAACACACAAACAAAACAGGGTAGAACTGGATTTAAAAAAAAACCAAAAAACAACACCTCAAAGTACAACAAATTCCTGGAGAGGGAATAGACACTCAGGCTTGGATCAGCCAGGGCCACCCCACGGGCCTGCTGGGGCCACCTGCAGGCTCCCCGAACTGGTGAGGAGGGAAGGGAGGCAGCAAAGGAAGGGAAGGGAATAAGAACAAGAAAAACCCAACACAAGCTTTTCCCAGGTAGCCAGAACACAAAGGAAACCCAAAGACTAGCACAGCGCTCCCGGCGCACTCCCTGCTGAGCCCCAGAGCCCCTGAGCTGTTGGGCTGAGCCGCTCAGCTGCCCCAAAGTCGGGTCCATCCTAAAGGCACAGCGTCCTTGGGCATTGAGTGGGCGGTACGGAATAAAGTGGCTTCATAACATCACCCCAGGACAACTTGACAATCACCCCAGACAGTGAATCCATAGCCATATTTCAGAAGTTCAAATTTCAATAATGTAGTCTGGAGTTAGAGGGAAAAGAACTGAGAGATTTTATTAGATCAAATATCAGAGTAGGGCCCGAAGGTGCAGAGGTGTTGGCTCCTATCTCCTGTTTACCCACTCCCACTGAAATCACTGTGAGCTAAGTGCCATGGCTGCAATTATGAGAAGCACTGGAACAAAAAAACCTGAAATACTGGAGATAATGGTTATTTTGAACCAATAATGCTTTGGTAACTTCTGATTCTTCTTTCCCTTTAGTTTTGCCAGGGAAGATCCTCTGTCCTTTAAAGCGGTTATTTTTAGGACAAAGGGTCCTGGGATTCACTGTCATGAGTTCTAACCCTTGTGCTGAAGGCATCCTCCATGATTTTTGGGGAAACGACTTAACTTACTATGTCTTTCCATCAAATCTATAAATGGATCTAACAGAAATTTAAAATAAGTAAAAATTGAAAGTTGTGAGCATACAGTAACTAAAAATTCCAAATCCTAAGTTCTATGTAAATGGAAGCTCTTATGGCCAAGCTTTTGTTGTGATGCTAAAATTGTTTAAGTTTCTTTTGTTTGAATCATTTGGATAGGGAATATCTTCTGCATCTATTCAAGAAAATTATTTCCCTCTCCGTTTCTTCTTTTCTCCTTTCACTCACTCCCAAAATACAATAGCAATTGGTATTCATTATTTTTCAGGTGGCACCACAGTTTCCTTGATTGAGTCAACAGCTGCTCCTGATAATATTATTTGAGACCTTATAGAAAACTTGTCATTTCAAGTCTTCATTTGAGCAAAATTCTTTCTTGTACATTTGCAGCATACTTCTTGAATGTATGTGGGCTCTCTCACTACCAGACATTTAAATGTTAACTTTCAGAGAGTTATGTCTAGATAAGTCACCCAAGGGATCCATTTATAGTCAATGGAGAGAAATTGCTACCTTCAAATTCATCTTTTCTGTTTAAGGCATCTTTCTTAGGATGAAATTGTCCTCTGGAGGCCTCCATTTCATAGTATTGGCTGTAAAGACAGCTAAAGGTTAAAGTTGGGCAATTAACTTTTGGGTATCTAAGTGAGGTGCAATGAATTGCAAACATTTTATTTTACAGTTCTCCATGAAGATGATGCTTCATGCCACCAAAATATTCCAGGATAAAAAAAGCCATGCATGATTTTTCACCCTGTAAATACTGTCTGGCAAGAGAGTGCTCCCCAACCCCCCAACAATTATATGAATAAATTTCACATAGAGAAAGGATTTAAGTTTTTAAGCCTAACTAAAAAAAAAAAAAAGAAACAAAAAACCCAACCCCCAAAAAACAACAACAAAAAAAAACCACCCCCAAAAACAAACAAAAAACCCAAAAAATGAAAAAAAAAAAACAAAAAACCTCCCACTGTTTAGGTATAATGTGTGTGGGCATTGAATACTTTTTGAAATCTATGTTATTTACTTTGTCAGATAATACTGGGTGCATTGAAGGACAAAGGGAAACAATAGGAAGGAAGGTGAAATAACCAAGGAAGAAATAGAGATCCCCAATGGAGAAAAATAAAGTAATTTTGTCTTGTTATAGATATATGTCATAAGTTACATATCTTTTTGTCAGAGCAGATACATGCAGAAAGAAAGCTGACATCAAAAGAAAGATGCACCTGAAGAGAGAAGGGTGAAAGCAATGGATCTGCCATTCCATCTACTTATAGTCCCTGTGGCTGCAAATGAGATGCTAAGTAGGTGGGCATAAAACAAGAGAGCATGTGTTGTTTAGGCCAAAGCTGAACACTCTTTTGTATACTGCATTTCATGTTCTCAGAGCAGAAGAGGTGAAGAATTATTGCTAAGCTGAAATGCTCCATGATGGATTGTATCTCGTCAAAGTATTTGTAGATCCTTTCCATGCTCTTTTTATCTATGTGGTATGGTGAACTAGTACCATTACTGTTAAAATAGAACCTCATCGTTTTCCAGCAGAGACAGCACAGAATTCTACATTGGGATGAGAAGAGTAACTTCTCCATGTTCCACAATAGAGATATACATTTTTCCTTTTTAATGAAAAAATCAGGAGAAAAATGGAATCTTTTCAGAACACATTTTTTCCTTCTTCTTGTTGTTTCAGTGTATTCAGCATCAGGAGGTGTTTAAAGGCACATTTTATAGATGTAAATTATTTTCCTTTTCATGAAAGTTGAGAGAGATTCAATGTAAGGTGATTAACTTCCCTAAGAATTTTCAGAATTATATTCTAAAGGTAACAGATTCATTTGCTCACTTATAGAGTTATATAACCTGGGCCTCTAAAACTGACAGAAGAAGGTTGTGGGTTATCATATTTCATCAAACATAAATGTTTACTTGCAACTCTTGTAGGATTTCTGCTGTACTAAAATGGTTGACATCTTGTTTAGCTTAAGCAACTCTGTGATGGAGCCCTTACTCCAACTTTCTCTGACAACCTCTCGATGTTCATTCCAAGTGGCCTGACCCCGCTTCCATCTCCTGTGTATTTCCTGTTTACACTTGAGTAATGACAGGAGTTCCTTGCTCATCCATGCAAGTCTCTTGCCCTGACTTCTTGTTCATTGGGGTGCATCATTCTTGAGCCTAGAGGAAGTGATCCTTGAATATCAACCAGCTCTCTTAGACCACTCTTCCCTGCAGGACCAGTTCCTATGGGATTCATCCAAGAAGATCCCTAAGGAGGTTAAAGTTAGCTGTCCTGAAGCCCATGTTTACAATCTTACTCTCTGCCCTGTTTCTCCTTGCCCAAAGCTGCGCTCCACAATCCCATGGTCACTGCAGACGAGATGGCCCCCAACCTTCCCATCTCTAACAAGGCCTGCCCTGTTTGTCACTGTGAGGTCAACCAGCACAACTTTCCTTGTGGGATCCTCCACTGCCTCTGTCAGGAAGTTGCCAGCAATGCTTTACAGGAGCCTCCTGGGCTGTTTGTGCCTTATTGTGCTACTTCTCCAGCTATCAGGGTAGTTACATTCCCCCACAAGAACCTGTACCTGTGACTGAGGTTGGTTAGCTGCCTGTAGAATTCTTCCATTTTTAAACCTACTTGATATAATATCAATATATTGCAATAATTCTATCAATTACAATCATTCTGGAACTCAATTATGAGTCATTAAATGCAATAATTATTTTACAAAGTCACTTGTTAAACTTGTTTTTACCTTTTAAATAGGAAATAATTTTTTTCCTATTAGCTGTTTAAGAGGATTTTTGGCATTTAACTTTTGCCTTTATTTTCTAAATAGCTTACTTTTCAAAACTGAAGTAGTTGAGTCTTTTGATGATCCTCCATTGAAATCACTCTTTTTGAAGCTTGTTTACTGAACTATGTGTAATGTTTATAATGCTAAATAATAGTGGAAAAAAAATAATGCAGGTATGAGAGTAATTTCATTACTCTAATCTCTCTGTCTTCACATCTTAAATTGGTTTGTTTCCTTTAAATTCAAAGATTTAGACTCATTTACATCTGCAAAGGTTTTGACTTTCTCTTGTATCACATAATTTTGACCCTCAGAGTGTCTTGCAGTGAACTACCAAAGAAAGACATCCGTTCCTTTCTGCAGGAGCAGAGTATCACACATTCCCTTTGTGGCTCTTTCCAACAGAGGGTGTAATTTGAAATTTTTTTGGCCAAGTTACAATAAAGTGCCATAGGAGTGTTGACAGATGCAGCTTCATGTGCCAGCATCTGGCTCTTATTCACAGCGGGATGATATAAACTGGGAATAATGGATAGTTGTTTTGCCTCTGTGGGATGGTGTCAGAATTGTATACTGATAACATCCCCATTGAGAGATCAATGTCATTTCAGAGTTTGATGAAATAAACACAGTTTTTGGGGTGAGAGAGGGGCTCATAGACAAGAATCTTGTTAAAATTAGATCAGATATCTTCTCATAGTTTCTCGTAGCTGAATAGAAGTTTAAAGAAGTTATATTTAACTCCAAATGTAGATGTTTATTGTAAGAATTGCACATTAATAAATTAGGTAGAAAACTTTTCAATCACTAAAACTTAATTTTCAGTTTCTCATACATGTATTTAAAATTACTCTGCATTAATTCTTTCCAGACTCTGAAAAGTATTCAAAACTGTTCCAGGATATTACTAGAGAAATATTAGAGAAATATTTCTGTTGTTCAATCATCTCTATTTATACCATCTGCAGAAACAAACGAGTTGGCAAGTGTTTCCTCATGTCAACATAATTTTGACGGACAATTAACTGTCAACTCAGAAGAAGAATCCAGCTAAATCTTTTCAAATCTTGGGGTACAGTATTTCCCTCAGCAGGCAGTAAAAAAGTAAAAAGTTTTAAGAGTAAAACTTGAAAAATCTCAATGGCTCCCATACTTTTCTTTAGTATTTCACTTAAACAAATATCTGGCTCGCTTGTTTTCTACCACTGGGGACAGGGCTACTGAGCAGCTAGCACCAGAAAGCATCTCTCCACAGGAAAAAAATTATATTCTTTAACATTTTCTCTTAAATGTGAAAGCCTATAACTCAGTCGAGAGTTTTCATGCTGAATTTGTCCAAAGAGCAAGCTAATAATATGCTACTTTCTTATTTATTATGACTGTTTTTTTTCTTTTTCTAATTGCCCTTCATCAAATGTATCCCCAGAGAAACTACATCAAAGTTGTCTCCATGTAAATGTAATGTAACAAGCTGAAAAGTTACTCCCTGCCATTGAGATATCCACAACACATCCTAGTCTTTAATCAAGTAGGAGTGACACTTAAAAATAGTTCAAGAGCCTAAAGCGTTTTGCTATCTGAACAGCGGAGGGCAAGTATTTAGTTCCAGTGCTACAGCCCACCCATGGCAAATACAGGCATTTTTACTTTCAAAATTAGTTTTTATTGCTCTAGGGGGTTCTTTGCAGCAATATAGTCTATGATCTTTCAATATTGATGTACCTTTATACCAGTATCTCCATATTTTTTTGATATTAAATGGCAAGTATCATACTGTCAGACTTGAAATTCTCTTGCTGTATTGTGTAATAACAGTAATGCCTTCTCTTTAACAGAATATTTCTTGACAATGGAGAAGAGATAAGCCTTGGAAGAAAATTCTAGACATGAAGGATTTTCAGTTTACATTTTTCAGGACCGAACAGTCTGTAAGATTCCCCATGGACACTCATCACAATTCACCTTAATTTCTTAACTCTGCATGTTTGGCAGGGTGTGGTGGGTTTTGGGGGTTTTTTTTGGTTTTTTTTTTTTTTTTTTTCTTCATGAGCATATGTGCAAAAGGTGAGGCCTCACTGACTTTTTAATGAGAAGGTGGGATTACTGTTTTACCCTATGTGATACTCTCTTGCGATGTACACATGCCAGAAATCCTGGTGAATTTCTCCAAGGCAAATATTTTTTTCAACAGATAAGATAAGCAAAATTGTCTACATTACATTGGATTTGGGACCCTGGTATGGCAATACACTATAAACATTTAAGGGTACACTGATGAAAGGAACTGATATGGCCATATTCCTTTGCAGTCTAGCTGTGTTGGAAGTGGTATAAGCTCCATAGAGCAATTGTGTGCTTCAGTGCTAAGGTTTTACAGTCTAAATTGTGAACAATACCACATCTCTACTCCCATTGTCTTTGTTGCCAATTAGGCAGCTCTAAAGATCATCCAATCGTAAGTTGGGTATACTTTGAAATACAAGTGATTTAACCAAAATCAGAACAGAGTAAAACTATGCATGCAAAATAAACTTCTAAGTGATTAAAAAGAAAACAAAATCAGATCACGAGTAGACAACATGCCTGTGAGAGAAACAAAAGTGCATTCTATGACTAAATACCCAAGACATGCTTATCACTCTTAATTCAGCACGCAAAACCCCATGCTGAGGTGGCATGAAGAAAGACAGACATGCAACAGTCAAATTTCAGTAGTTGAAAAACAAAAAAGGCATTTCATCAGAACAGCTCCTTGATCTGCCAGAGTAGTGGCTGGAAAGCATAGCAGGGAAAGTTGGAGAACAGTGTGAAAACAGGCTTATGGCACAAGGGGAGTAAAATAGAGTAGATCCAGTTAACTTAGAGAATCATGTGCCCCATGCTGAACGAGTGACCAATTAGTGCCCCTGAAATCCATCCACATGGGTGAGGATTTCAAACTCTCTAACATCAAAAAAATAGTTATGAAAACAAATTTAAACTTTCTACTAAAATAGAACCCTTTCTCCTACCCATGAAAAATAAAACTATGAATAAGAACATTAGAGATACTGCTCAGAACAAAATATAGGAATAACAAAAAATTATCTAATACATGGAATAAATTATATCCATGAAACTACATAAGTCAGTGGCCTTCTGCATCAAAAATGCTGTCTTGGACTTCAGAAATGCCAGTAGAAAAATAAAGGTGAGCAGTCAGAACTAATGCTCTTAATAAACAAGCTTCTCACCTTAAGTTTTAATCTTTATGAGGAAAACTTGGAAAATTAAACCTGAAGTAAATGCATATTAATTCTACATTTACAGGCAGACAAAAGGAGTACAAAGCAATTTGGACAGAGCAATTTGTTAATGCTGAGACAGTACTGCCTTGGCTGAGCAACTGTAGCCCAGGGACAAATAAGACCAGAAAATCTATGAAAGGAGCTTCAGCAGCTCCTCTGAGAAATTGTCACTTATCACAAGCATGATACACAGAAGGTAAAAAATATTTTTAAGTTCCATTTCTCAAGAGATAAAATCAAAAAGCAATTTTATACTGTATGCAGTAGGCCTCAAGTGGTCTACCTATAAATACCTCAGTAGACCCCAAATGGTCATTGTTGCAGTCATGATATTCATGGGAAAGACTTCTGGATTAGAAAATATGAGTTTCTGACTAAAATTCCACTATTATCTATTGTAAAGGGCTGAGAATCTCAAATACTTATCTTTCATAAAAAGTAAAATAGAAGTCTTAGAAGTTATTTGATATTGATACAATTATTGTGACTCACAGGAGAATGTGAATGAAATTTGTCAGTATCAAGGACAAATACTAACCAGCAAAACAAGAAAACCAACTAATGCTGCATGAAGCAGCTTAGCAAAAATTCTTCCTTATATGGCTTGCCTGAATTCTCTGTGTGCATTTCATTCATTTTTTATAGCTAAGACTGCAGTGTCATGATGAAACTTTGAGCAAGTGAAGAACATTTCAGCTTCATTTGTTAAAATCAACACAAGAGCGTTAATTGACCTCCAATGGATGGATGTGACTGACAAAATGCATTAATTGATATATTTTTAAAAGTGTATTTATTAATGAAACCTAAGGAACTGAGCTTTACTTTTAATGTTAATTTTTGAGCCCTATAAAGTGCTATATTAAATGAGCTACTTTTCTATTAATTCTTGCTTAAAATTTACAGAAAATAAAACAGTCTAATCTTGGAAGTAATGTATATGAATTTTTTTTTATAATAGAAACATTGTAAAAAATGCTTTGAAAGAAAAAAATGCTGAATAATATTACTAACATTATAAATCCATATATTTTGCCCAAGGAATCAGAAATTCATGTTTGATGCCATCAGTCATAGAAAATCCCAATATGTCTATGTGAAGGAATTTTTTATGACAAAAAATATATTTTTTTCCTTCACAAATGGTAATGTTGAGATTGATAGAAATTATTCCATTTTTGAAAGAATTGAAGTGTCAAGGTGACTGTAATTAAATTCCTCAGCTGATTTGCACTCAGAACCCATTGTTTGGACAAAGTTCTTTACCATAAAATATATAGACAGATGAAAGGATAAAATATACCAGATTTTAAAGCTAATTGGATGCCAGGGTTATTAAAGGGTATTTTCCGCACTTTTATCTATTCAGTAAAATGAATTACAGTAATACTTCTGTTCACAAAAGGACAGTGTAAAATGAACACTTTGTCTGAAAAAGACAGTAACAAACTAACTGAGCACTGTGTGGTGACACTCTCCTCAATTATTTCCATAAATCAAGGCTGATCATACCTGACCTCTACCTTGCTTCTCAGAAACACAGTCTCGATGCTTCAGTGTTACCTTTCACAGAGAGTGGGTTGACTAAAGCTTGGGGGTTTTTTTCCCCTCCCACAAAAATGTATCTGGCTTCAGCACAACAATCCTCTGCAGCATTTAACTTCAGGTGTCAACAAGTTACTTGACAGGTCAGAAAGGTAGTCTTTTACAGGTGGAGCCCCAGGCAGACTGGGAGAAGTTAAGGGGTGTTCCTTCTCCATTTCACTTACAGTTTAGATTATTTAAGATGTTTTGTGACTTATTTCCTCTTTTTGGGGCCTAAGCCTGTCACCCTAGTTTTTCATTCATCTGTAAGGCCATCTGATGGCCAACGTCCATTCAATGTCCTTCAGCTCTTTAATCTGTGGTTTCTTACCACAAGTCTGTCATAGCATACTAGTATGGCCCAAGACAAACACAGGAAGGGGAAAGTCCTGTCTTTTATCTTTTGAAATTCAAGTTGCTAGAGACTTCCCTCTCTATCTCACTGGCCTCGTAATGGTTTTCCCAGTCTCCTTGTAGCTGGAAAGGTCAAAACTGACAAATACCAAACCTTCCCTTCCTCCAGCATGTCTGCTCTGCCTCAGGAGAGTGTCAAACAGGCCAGGGAGCCTTCTGAGAAAAGGCTTTTTCACTCCTGCTTGTAAATATCGGGAGAACTGTAAAAAAGATCTTGAAGATCTCCATGAAAGTATTTCTCTTGTGATTTGTTGATGGTACAGCTGTTCAAACTAGGTCATTCACATTCGTACAGGGTGTTATTTTTAAAATCAAATCATGGCTGAAGGACTCTGGAAGCTTCAGCTTCATTTCCCCCCTCTGAGCCTAAACCAGTCCCTCTGTTTATAACTGGCTGTCTTTAGAAGCCCTAGAAGTGATGCAGTATTTTGTTCTCTTTTAATGGAACCCTCTACCTCTCCATGTCTCTCTTGGAGAACAGGCCACACAAACCCTCTCCTTTAAGAATGCCAAGTCTGATCATTTTTCCTCCACAAAAATCTGTGTCCTCCCTCTCCCCTTTGTGAGAGTCTTTCTTTCTCAGCTACATCCTTAGGACTTCACAGCTCTGTCTGGACCTGGGAACGTCAAGAGAGAATGTAAGCCACAAGGCAGAGATAATTAAAACCACAACCAAGTCAGGGGTGTACCAGAGGAGAGCTTGTTGAGCAAATAACTGAATAAACAAAGCTTGTAAGGCTTAGTGTGTCCTTAAATATTCTCTCCTTGACTCTTCATTAATATTATTGCTTTTCATTCCTAGAATTATGTCCTCTCTACAGTATGTCTAGACTTCAACAGGAAGAATATTTATTAAATAAGGTCAGGGTAGAATGACTTAATATGAGATGATGCTCAGTCATCATCAGTAGCTCTATCTTCCTTTTTTTGGTGAGGAGTTAAGTGTCTTTGTCAGAACAGATTAGCATGGAGATGTGGGAAGAGAGAAGATAAAGCGCAGAAGTGATGGATCAGCTAAAGTATTTTTTATACTAACAATAGAAGTTCTATTTTTGAAGCATTTTGGAGTTAAGCCTTGCTATTTGTGGTGAAAAAAAACCCAATAAAACAAATAATAAGCTATTAACAATAAGCTCCTTCGTCTTGCATCTCAGCCAAAAAAAGCACAGAAACTTTTTCCACTTTCTACAGCCTTCCATTGACTCTTAACATAACCTTGATTTTAATTCATGCACTGTAGACAAAAAATTAGAAGCTTTAATAAAACAGCCGTTAGCTCTTATGCTTTATTAAAACTATTTGCACACTCTTTGTTGCTCTTGTGAGATCTTTCAATAATAAAACCCACACTTTTAATACATAAAGGAGCAAAAACTCTCAGGGAAACAGAAGAATATTAGAACAGAGTTCAATGATATCGGAAAGTACCTGGATAAAAATCCCCTTGCGCAAACATGTCAATCACATAGCGACAGAATGCATATTGATCTAACAGAGCAAAAAGGAAAAGAAGAGCAATGAAGAAAGTAAACTTAGAATTTCATTTGTATTTAACAGTGAAGATGAAGTTTGGCAGCGCAAAGACATCTCAGTAGCCTTTCCATAAGTAATGTTACTTATTATATATTTGTGTTTTTTTCCTGACCTTCAAGTGATTCACATGTTTAGAAAATGAAAATTTGTTGTCCAGATCTAATTCAAAACCTCTAGCCACAAAATGCAGATGTTCCAGCGTCCCAGAGCTACCAACTCTTTTTCTGGGGCAGCTTTGCTTAGCATATATCCTAGGCACTTGCACAAGTACTGTGCAAACTGCTGCCTGGACACCAGTCTCATAGACTTTTCTTTATCCTTAAAGATAAATTTCTCAGACAGTTGATAGAAAATTTTATAAAAGGTTTTGTTTCATAGTATTTTGTTAATATGGTTTTAACTGTATAATAAATATATACATTTAGTTAATGGGAATATAAAGAGAACTCTGTGTACTTACACTGCTATAGCAACGAGATTTTCCATAGAATTTTATTGATTCACTACAGAATTATTGTTCAAACATTAATCTTAACAAATATATATGTATATATTAAATCTGTGTGCTTATATATATATATATATATATATATATAAAAAACTACACTATTCAGCAATTAAGGCTTCTGAATCTAAATGAAACTCTGACTCCAGATGTGATTACCTATTGATTTCTCCTATACATAAACAGAGCTGAGGAGCTTAATAAAAATTTCTAACATTAAGAATTATGAGGAAAAATTATCAGTTGTAACTGAGTACAAAAGAATTTCAGTATTGCTGGATTCTTCAGCTGGTCAGGAAAAAATAGCCCCAGTGGACTCTTAAGGGACATTAACTTTAAAAGCTAATGTTGATGTCCAAGTGCCAGCTCTGATTAGCTAAGTCAGTTCTCAAATATCCTTGAGTGAAGCATATTCATCTATCTGAACGAGACTCTTCTAGCACGGCTCCTACACTGCAGAAGTTACATCTCTTCCTCTCTCCACCTCCTCTGGCATCCCTGTCCCACTCGCTAACAAAGCCACTTGCTTTCCCCATTGCCAATTCCAAAATAAAATTATGCTGTCTTTGGAATAATTAAAGTTTTTAAAATGGCATCGCTGTTACATTTAAATGCAACATGTTATTCCCAAGCATGTAACACTCATTATAACATTTACTTCCACATATATTTCACTGCTGCATCAGTATCAGTAGATGCTGAGGCATTTATGTGACTGCTACTGTGTTATGTTGACTGCTACAGCAGTCCTTGGATGGACAACTACAGCTTTCAAGTCATTATTTCCTATGCAGACGTAGAAATTAGGAAAAGGTTTACCTGCTCAACAAATATCCAAATAGATTTTCCAGTTGATAGAAGCCTATGCAGCTATTTTATGTTAATGTGATGACAATATTAGTCAGTATTGAAGAGCTTGGGGCAAAACTTTCAGCATGTACACAGGCTTGTGGCTGTAAACATTGCTGTTAAAGCCTCTAATGAATATTCATAATAATTTTTACTTTCAAGTCCAGGAATTCAAATTTATCACTCTGACTGACTCCAGCTTTGCATTCCATCCTTAAGGCTACAATATCTGCCCTAAGCTTATATGATAATTCTAAAAAAAAATAAAAATAAGAGCATGTGTGGGAGAAAACATGTACAGATCTGTATTCTTAAGCCCACCTAAAGCTACTGAAGCCAGCAAGGTGTTTGCTGTGACTGTTGCAATAGGGCCTCACTGAGTATTAATAAATAAAATGGAGCAACACCAATTGTTTAACCCAGAAAGCAAGTTTCAGGTCTTGCCCAAAAATCAGTTTTTCTGAGTTCTCTTTTGCCAAAACAAGCTGCCTCCATCCTTGCTGCCTGTTAGGAAGATTTCCTGGACCATTTGGGGCATTGTACAGAAGACT
This sequence comes from Lanius collurio, assembly GCA_020086605.1. NCBI lineage: Eukaryota > Metazoa > Chordata > Aves > Passeriformes > Laniidae > Lanius > Lanius collurio. The sequence continues at coordinate 47,470,165 of JACBWW010000001.1, forward strand.
GCAAGAGGATATGGGACGAAACTACAGCAGGGGAAGGTACACTATATGGACAATCCTGAGAAAGAGTACAAGCCTATGTTGGTTCGATTTGAGTTATAATATAGACATAGCCTGAGGCCCTAGAATCCCACAATTTCATTGATATTGAAAGAATCTATTCTTTAAACATAATATTATAGACCAGAAATAACACAGACTGTGTTTTTTATATTTTTTTTGTTGTTGTTGTTGTTGTTGTGGGGTTTTTTGTTGGGTTTATTTTATTTTGTTTTGTGAAAATGTAATTTGAATAAACTTTTGAAAAAAGCCTTGATCCTGATTGTGTCTGGGAAAGAAGATTTTGTATTAATTTTCTCATCATAATGTTTCTTTAGAAATTCAACCCAAAAAATGGGATTTATAAAACAAATTGAAGGCAGAATGTGAAACTCTGAATAAAAAAAATATCTTTTCTATATAGCAAAGCAAGGTGCACTATATCATCCTATTTAATTTCATAGGAATGCTACCAATCAGTAAAGATTAAAATCTAAGGAATTTTAAATTAATATGATTTTTCAAGTACCTCTTCATGGCTAAAAATCCATTTTAATTTAAACTCTCTTATTGAAAGGAGAATTTCATATTTTCGTTTTATAACTCTGTAATGGAGGCACAAATATTCATATAAGTAATAATAAATCATGTTAAAGTTTGGGACAGATTATTAATGGTAAAAATACTCATAGATGTTTCTGGTTTTGGGCTTCATGTGATTTACCCAGTGACACGACCTATATTTTTAAATTTTAATTTCAATACTGAATGATGAAACAGCAGGGAAATCACAACAACTCCTCTGTCATCACTGCTATATTTTTGCATTGTTTCAGACAAGCTGGCAGCACTACTCCCTTGAGCAAGTAAAAGCAAAGACTGTAGGACCAGGAAATCTCTTCCAAACTGCATTGAAATTATGTTCACCTAAGGTAACAATGGGACTGAAATATAAAAATTAATTTTTTAGACTATTTAGCTGGGCAGCAGTGGCTTATGGTGGAAAAAGGAAGCACAACAGCAGGAAATGCAGCTGTCACTGGAGGTGTGTAGCCCTGTCTCCAGTGATAAGGGCAGCTGAAGAGGCTTCTTCCTTCCTCCACTCCAGCTGCTTATTCTCATTTTCACCTGCTGGGATTCTGTGCACAGTCCCTGGGGTCACAGTCTAAAGAAGACTTACAAAGTGATCTGTTAATGTTTAATGTCAAGATGGATCATATTGATAATATTTATCAGCAAAAGTTGTTGGTGGGAATCCCACAAAAACCAAACCAATCAACAAAAAATCACCACTACTCTCTATTGGTCTCTGTAAACTTTGATCCCTACTTAAAATATTTTGTTGTCAGGGATCAAGGTACCTCATCTGCACACCATTTCTTTTTGAGAACTTTATCCTCAACAGTATAGAGTGGATCCACTGTGCACTGAAAATCTGCCAGAACAAACAAAAAATTGAAAGAGAATTTCACCTCCCAAGCAAACTGAATAAATTGCTGAACTTTCTCCTTGGTCACAGCAATCAGTGTGATAGATGCTGCTTTGATTCCATGCCTCAAAGGTCCCAATACTTCAAGTAAAAGACAAAATTAGCTGGAATACAAATAAATGTAAAAACATACTAGTTCAGCACACTATGCATGTCAGAAAGTGGGCTATGTCTGACGCTCAGTTTTCTAGAAAATTGTAATTTAGGCAACTCTTAAGGGGTCCAAAGCAATGGTTATGAAAGTGAGAGAATCTGCTCAGGCAGACTCAGATATTCAGGCAGGGATGGCTTCTTTGATGTTCAGGCACAGCAATTTATCTATGGTTAGCAGCTGAAAGGATCAGATAGGTGCACTTTGTAACACTGAGCTGCCTCTTTCAATGTCAGAATAATCCCTTGGCTGCAGTGTGACAGTTCGGACAGAAAGCCAGTCCCTGCTGCCTTCATTCATACAAAATTGTACTTGGTGCCCTGGAAATGCCTCAGGGAAATCAGGGAACCAGTCTGTGTAACCCAGGAGTAGAAGAACCCAGGCTTACTCTAACAAAGGGATTAACACCTTGTTTACTATATAGTGTTGATGCACGTTGATTCTTTATCACTTAATTTCTTCGTTTCACTGGAGTAATAACATTTCTTTCCTTTTTACAAGAAGTTTGGAAGCTATTCACATTGAATTACATCATCAGGTATATCACTACCTCTTAAAATACCTGACAACCTGACAGTGCCTCATACAATATGATGTTAGACAAATTATTATATTCCCTTTACTCTGTCGCTATTTTCTTTATGGTTACAAAGCACATACACAGATGTAGAAACAAACTAAAATTCAAAATAGATCATTGGACAGTCTGAATTTTCAAAAATAACTCTGCTCACAATCTACTACTTTAGATGCTACTGAACAAATCCGTGAATTCTCAGACCTATCTGAAGAAAAATTGGTCCTTGGTACAGAAGGATTTAAATTACAATGAATCTTTAGCCATGACAAACTTCTAGAACCTTCAGATTATGTACATTAAAGTTATTTAATTTTCTGTAATCTCCTCCTAGCAGTGTGAGGTTCATGTGGAATTTATTTGTACTGCACTGTTGTTTTTCATGTGTGGACTTTGGTCCTTGAGAGATTTAACTCCATTCTCTCTCTTTCTTCCCTACTACCTTTTTAGGATCTTCATCTGTTTCCTCCTCATTTTTTTTACCTTTCTTGTCCGATTTAGTTACAGTCTGAAGAGCTTTCTCCTCCTTAACTTTCGTTTTGGCCTTTATTAGCCCAGTTTCTGTTGTTTTTATCTCTGCCTGCTTGACCTTCTCTGCCGTCTTTGCTTCTCCTTTTCCATCCTTCACTTCCTTTTTAACTTTTGCTTCCACTTTAGTGCTCTTTACTTTCTTCTCCTCTGCAGGTAATAAAGAAAAATCTTTCAGTGTCATTCCTTCCCCCCATCATAATACTCAGTGTAATTTATGTTATATTTTGCAATTAATAATGAGCATTTCTTCATTATTAACAGCTTGGTAATGATGAAAACTATAATCCCTTCAAACCAGGCAGAATTAAACAGAAATATGAGATCCAAACAGGTTTTATCATCAGTGCTATACCACATACTTGGCTGATACTAAATATAAGAGAATATGCCAAATAATAAAAAGTGTAATTGCACTATGATAGTTTTTATGGTATAAACTAGGGAGAAAGATGTTTGTCATTAAGAAAACAAATATGGAAGGTTCTTCCAGGTAAAATCTGAGCAAGTTTGGACTTCAGAGACCAGAGTTAAACTTTGTTGCAAGCTGGAAAAATAGTGTGTGGCTATTTTTAAGGCTTGCTTTCATGTACTGATTCTAGGTCTCAGTCCAAGAAGTTTTGAGTCCTTAAGTCTGTCTCTACACCACTTCTCCAGGCTGAAAGTGTATGAGACCAATTGATGAGATGCCCTTCTGCAGAGTGTGTTTCTAGTTAACTCCAGTGGAAAATTCAATAGTGGAATAAAGTACCACTGGATACGTTTTAAACTAATCTGTTTAGTTTGATGTTCATACTTCTGTTTTCTTCATAGATCTTAACGTCTCCATCCTTGAGGCAAAACTTGTATGCTACCAAATTTATGGTTTCTGTAAGGCTCTAGACTTCTCTTTCTATTAAATCACTGGACTGACTAAACTGATTTTATCAAAATGTAAATTGGAATATCTAACTACTGCAAATCAGAATTCAAGTATTTATGTAAGAGCTTTACTACTCCCAAACACAGCCATGCTATGATGGGATATTGCTGGCTAGTAGAGATTCAATTTCCTTAACTATTTATAGTGAAAATATGTCAGATCACTTGCAGGTAAGCTTACTTGCTTTTCAGTGAAATGGTGGTTTGTACTTTTATTCTTAATTTGAAATTTCAACAGATTTTGAAAGGGATTAAGAATAGAATTAACCCCTGGATGTTCTAGAGACATTTCAATTCTGATTAAATATTCATTTCATTTTAGTTTCATGTAGCTGATTTTTCATACACATTTATCTTCTTGATCAAAATAAAGTTTATGCATTTTAATGTCGATTCAGTTTAAAAAATGTAGTATAGATAAATAAATACCTTTGGGAGGAGGTTTCTTTTCAGCTTTTTCATGTCTTACAGGTACATCTTTTTGAGTTACTAGAAATGAGAACAACTGTATATTAGGGAAAAAACTCACAAAGAATAAGAAAATGTTGTCAAGACACAACATCATCACTGGAAATTCCACATTTCCTTAAAATCCTGGTTTTTCAGTTTTCAAAATTCTTCTTCTCAGGTTCACGTAGTGGAATACAAAACTTCTAAATATCTGTTGAGACTTCCTTACCAAGAGTGAGTCACACATAACTGAAGCTTTCTGAGGAATGTTTTTACTGCATATTCCAGACGTCACAAACTTCCTCATGTCAAGTTCTGAGCAGATATAGACTTGGCCTTGTGCTCCAGCCAACAGGAAGCCCTTTGGCTGTGTTTGTCTTACAGAAAGGTGTTTTTCTTAGCTTGGGCTCATTGTCTACAAACACAGCCATAAGTCTGGTGCTCACTTCAGAGCCCAGATCGAGTGAGTTCATGCCCGCACAAGATACACTGTGTAAACACACACATGACTATGTTCCAAAAAAGGCTGTTAAAATTTTATGCAGACCTCAATCTTTGCCCCCCGGTCACCATCCAGACAGATTGCCAGAACAAACCAGCCTTAAGAGTTAATTATATTTCTTTCAACTGATAATTACAGACTAGTAACATCCTCCCTAACTGAATTCTCTCCTGAAATTCTTGCCCATATAAACCATGACTGATATTTAGACTTGGTTTTATTTTTTTTTAAGACAGTTGTTTTCAGATGATGTGTTAAAAACCACTCACATCACTGAAGCTTTCTGGAGCCTTTAACAGAGTCTGCAGAATTACCTTGAGTCTTTGTAATGAGCACCGAGAAAACCTTCTGACTGTGTGGGAAGTAGCCACACAAGTTTCGGTATTCCCGTTCCCCGAAGCTGGCTCGGACATGAACATTCTCATTTCCTAGGGACTGCAAGTGGTTGAAATAACCCCTCATCGTTGCTGGTAGCTAATCCAGTTCAGAGCAGACCCCTGAGAAAAGGGAGGTAAGCCTGGCAATGGAAAGCTCAGCAGCACAGTGCTGGCAGAAATGCACCTTTGGACATGCTGAGGGCAAGTGCCCTGATGCCCTGAGTCCACCCATAGGGACTCCTGGCAGGGAAACAACCCAAGAGAGGGCAGCATGGCTATGTCACACTGCAGCCACAAATCTCTGCAGAGACAGTGTCCAAATTCTTCATAAAATTTTCCAGCCAGTGGCTGGAGTCATGACTGCTATTAAACACATTAGTGCTCTAAGTTATTATTTGGTTAGCTAGCAGAAGATAAATGGGTAAAGAGGCTGGCTGCTCATTAGGACTATCTCAGTGATTCTTGGAAGGTATTTGTTTTTCAAACCAGCACAGACACTGTGGGCATTTATTTTCTCTGGATTACTTCAGCATGATTTCATTTTATGAAAAAAAATCCCACAGTTTCAATCTGTGCACTGAAAGCAGAAAAAAAAAAAGAACATTATCCCTTTAAAAGAGAGACTGGACAATGGCTACCCTTCAAAAATTTTTAAGGCTATTAGTCTTCATTCTGTTTTCTTCTTCCTTCACTTCTGCTTTCTGTTTTACATTTCTTCTTAGAGTATGCTCAAATCAAAAAAAGGGCGATTTGTACATTTGCATCCGTATTGTCTGAACGTATTCAAATTAAATCTAGTTAATTCATGCATCTCAACATCATGAGTTTTATCTCAATACCACAATGCAATGATACTTAGATACATTGCATAGTATTTCTTCAAGGGGTAACTAAGTAAAATGAAAAGAGAAAAAGTCTGAAACTAAACTTCCTTATAGAAATATCTGCCATGGAGAAACATCTAACCTCACAGAAAAACATTCAAATGCCAAGCAATAATAAATGTTAGTCTTTAAAAAATGGCGTACTAGGGCAAGGTGATTGGATTTTTAAATCCCCCTGTCCAAACCGTAACCAAAGATGGAATTATCAGCCAAAAGAATTGTAAAAAGCACTCCTCACAAACCCATGATATCGCTTCAGAATATATATGATAATTATTAGATATATAAATCTTAACCAAAGCCACTTCTGCCATGGAGGACAGTGCAAATCATATACTGAAATTAAAATGTTATTGAAAATAATAAAAGCGAGAAAATGAAATTCTATTTTTGGATATGATGGAAGACCCAGACTGAGAGACAATAAACACTCTCACATTAGTCTGTATCAGGTTGAAAACTAATACACAAGAGAAAACCCTTCTTTGCAGGCAAATTATTGAATCCCTTTGTGGAGAAAAAGGCATCAAGGAATGCAAATAAAATAAGCATAGGCTTAGCTCTTTAGCTTTGTAAGAATGATTTATAATAAACTCTCTGCATCAAAACAAGAGAGTAAAGAAAAAAAAATATGCTGAGCAAGACTTCACTCAGGGGCTGATTAAGACCTGCTCAAGCAAAAGTGATAACACCCAAAAAATGTACAGCATGAACTAGAAGAGCTTTGTACTTTAAATACTTATCTCCACACTCTCCCAAACTATACAAGCACTTAAATTGTACAACTTTTAATGATGATCTGCAATACCTTTAGATGGAGATTTCTTTTCTTGTTTCTCTGGCTTTTCAGCTTTCTCTTTGGGAATAGCTAGAAATAAAACCAATAATCTTAATAATCATTACAAAAAAATGAAATGTTGCATTTAAGTGAGAAAATGGAGAAAAAGGATCAAGAAACACAAGTAGGCACGATGGTTATTCATGCAAAGAACAAGGAAGATTGATTCAGCTGCTGCTGTTTGTTGATGATGCTAAAATATGGGGTTGGAACTTTCAAAAACTTATCTGCCATCACTGAGGTCTTTGTCATTGGCTGGAGGAGCAGCAGACTGTCTAGCTCTGCTGTAATCCCATGAAAGGAGGTAGTCAAGAAGAGTCAAACTTATTTATATTATTTACTAGTTATTTTAAAAAAATGTATTTATATGCTCTAATTTATTGGTTCATTTTGGTTTATTGTTATTTTTTATCTTTCTTGTTTATTACTTTGGCTAATTTCTGAAGGATTTTCTGAACTCCCCAGAACAACTAACAGTTTTTCCAGCTATGAATGATTAAGCACTATAATTAATTACAAATCTAATTGCAATGACATTATAACTAATGTACTTCAGGGCTTTTTGTTTGCTTTTAATTTCCACCTTACAAATTGAAATTAACTACTCTGTAGTTACTAGATTTCTGGCTCAGGTTTCAGAATACACCTGAGTTGTGTGATAGTCACTGAGTGGTGGGTAGCCTAGAATATTCTCCTGTGTGGGCTCTGATTTGATTTTTTTTTTTTTTTTTTTTGTGATTAATGTTAGCACAGTAACTTGTCCATGGATGTGTGGAACTGATATTTGCATGCACTCGTACGCCCTGAGGTGGCCTGCAGGGACCACGTGTGTGAAAATATGCAGTTTCCTATTTGGCCACAGCATATGAGATTGTCTTAGGAACACAAAAATATACACGAGTGAGTTGGTGTTTATAAAGAAAGAAAGAATTGGGGAAGATAAAACAGCACTAGATACCTATTTACTGTAAGTAACTATTGAAAAATTAGTCTTGGCCTACTTAGTGGATCTACAATGGCCCTGTGCAGTACTCTGTTTAAAATGCCTTTTTTTTCTACATGGCCTGTCTGATTACCTACGTTTATCGGCTGTCAGGTGCTTTTTTCTTGGATGACCATAGTCTCTTAGCAACCATACTTATTGCAAGTGTTGGAAATAGTGATTATCATGAGATTATACTAATCCAGAGTACAAAATATATTATTTCCCTTCCTCAGAAAAAAACCCCAATAGTAAACATGCAGAAGGAATACAAAATGCTACTAAGTGTGTAAGTCTGAAAACCTCTATATGATCTCATTATTTTTATTCATAATATTTTAAAACTCTTTTTTTTCCAATCAATGATATATGTAAATGGAAACTGAGTAGAGAATTATCATTGGGGTACCTCTCAGTGTAAAATAAATTCTGACATTAAATAATTACCTGCATGTCTTTCCTTTTTTTCAGGTTTTTCTTGTCTTTCCAGTTTGTCTTTATTTGTAACTAGGAAAGAAGGAAAGCATTATACATATCCAAAAAAAAAAAAAAAAAAAAAAAAAATAGTGGAAAGAATTAAGAATACAAAACAATTTCACCGAGATAAGCCTTAGGATACTAAGTGGCAGAGTGTGTTGCTCCTGAGCTGCCCTGTGCATATTTTTACAGTGTAGATCATACTACATGGCTGTGAGCAGCCAACTCTGGCTAACAAGTTACTGCCATGGTAACATGCCTCAGCTGTTTGCTGCGTAACATCATCTCTTGCAATTGTCTGACAATTCCAGAAGAGAGATTTTCAGAAAACCATGGAGCACTAAGACACATCTCACAGTAAATGCTGCTGCCTGTTATACAAAGAGGACTTTGCCTTGGCCACCCCATACTCTGCCAGACAGGTTGTAAAAACCCTGGAATCAATCTGGGAGCATAAGAGAATCACATGTGCAAATGATACGTCTGTCACTTGCCAGCTGGCTTGAAATGGATAACCAGTAATGGATATGGATAGCCAGTAATGGATACAGTTAGCTAGGAATGGACACTGGCTGAGATCAGTCCCTGGCAATGATGATCTCCTAACCATAATTGGGTGCCCAGTATGCACAAGGTAAAACTAACATTATGACAGTGGAAACTGCACTAGGCTATCCATTCATTAACAGAACATTTTCCACTCCCTTTTCTTAGGATTTTACACTACAATTTTCCAGAAAATGAAAAATAAGCATGTGGGTTTTAGAGCACTTCAGAAAACACAGCTGTGAAAATGCAAGCCTAGCTTGAGTATAAATCCTGTCGAGATTTCATCCAAGTTTAGTAAAACTCCTTTTGTCTAAAATGAGGAGATAAGGAACTCTTTTTACACTACCATGAATTCCATATCTAACTGGATACAAAAGAAGAGTGGCAGAGAATATTCAGGCTCCCATATTTTTAAGCAGTATAGTGATGAAATATATAAGAATATGGCTGACATTCCTGACCAAGACACTGCTAAGTAGCTTCTAATTACTCTCTGAGTCATTAAATAACTTTCCTTAACTTCATCCCAGAAGCTGATTATAAATTAGAACACAATGCTATTTATACCCTCCATTAACTAGATCTTGAAAAGGGAATGTATTTAACATAAAATATAAGCAGTTAAAATACAGGGATGAGGTCTCTGGAGTCTCCCAGTCACACTACAATGAAATGGGCCTTAGAAAGACACACATCCATAGTCATATTTTTGACATTTAATGTACAGTCTGAAAGTAATGTTTACTAGTACTGTGAATACAGAGAATCTCTATACACAGCTGTGTTTCCATAGCAGTTTTGGCAATAGTTCACTAAACAAAACTTATAGTGCACTACAAGAAAAAATAACATTAGGTAGACAGAATATTAATAGGATTTATGGCACGCTAAGGCAGTATAATAGTCATTTCTTTTCACTGGATATCTGAGTTTGGCTGGGATAATTTTTCTCCAGTTCTAAGAAACTTAATAAAACATTAAATATTGTTCTCCTGTGAAATCAAGTTGAAGAATTCCCCAAGTTTTCCAGAAACAGAAGTCTTTAACAGAAGTCTTAAAGACAATTCTTGTTTTAAGATGGGACATTACGGTCTTTGCTCTGTCATATTTCCAAATCTCAAAAAACAATTCTCATGTTATCACAATTCTCTTTTCTACTAATAAATATTCATTCTAACTGACCATCAGTTTATATGTTTGCCATTAACTTCTAAAATCAGTCTTGTTTATTCAATGCATTTTGAATTACCTGGGAATGGAAAAGCTCCAGTCAGGGACCATTAGAAAGACCTAGTCGAGCACAGCTTTTGAGAGATGCACATTTACTTGCATTCTTGGCCTAAATAAGTTTGCTGTGGCTGAATATTTGAGCTTTCCTTTTTTTTTTTTTTAGCGATTTATTATGATCATTGGCCTGTTTGCTCTTCCAGAATGTATTTCTTCCTGCAGCCCAAGACTTTATTAGCCATAATTTAGTGCAAAGGACATGTTCTCAGAAGAATTTAAGTGTTTTGAGTAGTAAGTATACTGCACCAAAATTCCATTTTACTAAAATAACCTCACAAAAGGCAAACAAGATGGTGGCTCTTGTAACCCAGAGCTAACTCATATGTTGTGGGTGGAGAATAAGCAGTATCCTGATTCTGACTCCCACAACAGATCTGTAATTTGCTGTTGGCATACACCATCAGGATATTACTAAATTCTCTCTAAAACCTCTCCCCAATGTCTCTGCAATGAATCTGGAGATATTTCTTATTTTTTTAAAGCAGGTTTCCAACACAGAATGTCTACTGGGACTATTCCAGTGTGTTATAATTTACTCATTACATATTGGTCAGAAGTATTCTCGAGAACAAATAATATGCTTGGATTTATCCAAAAAGAACAAAAAAAGACACCTCTTTGTGCTCTGTGTGTCTTTTACATAAGTTAATGGTAAAGACTTATTAATTAATCTTTGAATATAATTTCAGCTTTTCTGTACAGTGACGAATTCAAATTGTTTTTTAAATCCTCATTCTCCTTCCAGCTGGCTTTCACAACACCTCCTCCATTCTTAAACATAATTGGGATCTACAAGAACAGTCTGAGTGTCAATAGATTATACTATTTTGAATCATTCATAAAAAGAAAAAGAATATCAAAAGCTGAATACATACCCTTTAGGGGTTCCTTCTTCTCAATTTTTTCTTGTTTTTCAGGTTTGTCTCTGTGAATTGCTACAAATAATAAACAAATAAATGTGCTCCAGCTCACAATAAATCTGAAATCTAGATGATACACTTATTATCTCATTAAAGTGATCAAGGAAAAGCATTTGTAAACCCAAATAATGAATTTTATCTCTGAGTCACAGGTGTGGGATGAGGTATAGACCTTCCTAATGTAAATATTTAATTCCAGGTCCAAGAAAAACATTTTCCAAGAATAAGCCTTCAGATATTAAACTATATTTTTTTCTGAAATAAGTGATTATTCAGCAGCCTTAATCTAATCTACCCTTTCTCTTTTGGTCCCATTACACAAGCACCCTGACTCTAAGATTTCTGACAGAGGAAATTATTTTCAGCCCTCGACAGCATTGCTTTCTATTCTTAACAAAAATCAGCCAGCATATTGCTTTCTATGCTACTTTTTCTTTATTTTTAGCTGTTACTTCCGTCACAGGATGGATTAACAAGAAAATATCTCTTTTAATCAGAGTGTAACCTCAGGAAGAGCAGCTGTTCAAAACACAACCAACTCCATGTCCTGTGAGAGGCAGGCAAACCTGACTCCTTACGGGCTCCATTGCCCACCCAACTCTCAGACCATGTTATGAAGTGGTTCAATCCCAAAAAATAATGATTTTTACCTTAGTAAACCTGTACTACTAAAAGATTAGCATTTTTTGAATTCAGGGAAAAATTATTTTCTTTTCAGTACCCAGGTTTCTGGGAACAAGTAAACAAAATTCTGATTAGAAGACGGTGAGCTTTATACACCAGCACATTATGCTTTTGAATCCATTAATTTCACCAGCTTTGCAGCTAATGTCATTTCACAAAAGTACAAGCACTTTTTGTTGGCTGAGTGTTTCCACATTAAAAAGCATGTTGTAGTCATTAAGAAAAATCATTCAGAACATTCAGTATATTCATTATGTCTAATATGTTTGCATTATCAAAAATTCATTTTCAGTCGTAACAAGAAAATTATTGCTGATAACAAACAGCAGTACAGTCAAAAAAGATTGAAGAGAGATATTTAAAAGCCTTTAAAGACTGTGGATAGCAAATATTCACTAAAAAAATCCAGGCTGTGAAAAAGGCACCAGCACCAGAAATGTATTCAATGAATTACAGACTACAACTCATTCAAATGCTTTAGAACATCTAGGAGCATACCAAGAAAAACCCATTCCCCAAATAGTATTTTTTTGCAGAAATTGTAGCATGCTTTTACATCTTACATTTGTATTAGCAAATGCTGGCTCTATGCAAAACACTTTTGTCAGTTTTGGCTGGGCCAACAGCACAATTTTGCAAACAACAGCTCTGTGATGCTCAATGTGAGTGACACATGAGCTTCTGCACATTCAGACAAAAGGTCTCATAGCCTCTGTGCCAAAGATTACAGCTGAACTATGCAGAACAGAGTGGTAATCAGAAAGCTTGTTCTTATCCACAGGACATATTACTTGTGTAAGAGAGACTATTGTAGGGTTTTAAAAATTTATTGAAGTTTTTCCATAGTGTTCCCTTATTTCATGTTTTGTGAGAAAAACCCACACAAAAACAAAACCCCGACAAACAAACAGAAAGCAACAACAAACCCCAAAATTAAACAAAACAAAACAAACAACCCCTTCACACACACCCCCCAAACTCATAAAATGAGCCTTAAACAATACTAACTAAATTGAATGTCAACAGACCTGAAAATGGACAGGAAAATCTAAGTTTGTTTCACATCCTCAAAATGGTACAAACAGCAAAAATGCAAGGAAATATCAATATTTGTGTGGACTACAACTTAAAACATAAAGTGATCACTTGTTCCCTTCTTGAGAAAGAAAAGTAACTTGATGTGTCTGGGCAGGGAGCCTGGAATGTGGATAAGCAGAGACCAGGCTGGCATAAGCATAAGCTATTTTTCTCTTCCCAATTATAGGCTGAAGGTGATCTCTGGTTAGTTTGAGAGCCTTATCCTGTGTGTTGATGTCTCCATAGCCTCAGAGGTTGCTAATCTCAGATTGTAATGTTTATCATTACCTCTTATGGACACTGTCAGTGCTATGGCTTTCCTTACTTGGGAAGGGCAGGTGCTGCCAAAAATTAAAGTGTTCATGTTTCAGGGCTGTGATCACTGGCCATTTTTGACTCTTCAATCACAAGACCAACAATAATCACTGAAGCTTTTGATCTGATAAATTTAAATCTGATATTCCTTAGTATATTAACTCTCTCCTAAAATGTTTTCATGTTCGACTTCATATGTAGTCATAACAACTTTGTCATAGAAAATATATCACTGTCTACAGTTCTTTTCCATATTTTGCCACTTGGTTATAATTTTCTTTGTAAAGGGCTTAATACATGCCCTTTTTCAAGCCCACAATGCTAGGTACAAACATTGAGTTTTAGAATTAGCCAGGCTGGCCATACTGCCATGTTTCTGTGAAACAAAATAGAGCTGATTGGATTTTCTTTTAAATATTTTTAAAAAACCCCAAAACACTACCAAAACAAAAGAAAAAGCACAAGTACATAAAAAAAAATTTTTAAGACTGCTTATTTACACACTCTTCAGCTGAAAAATACTGAAGATAAAACTGTTCATTCAACTTGAGTTCAACCATTTTATTAGCTTTATGACACGTTTTGTAATTAAAATATCACCTCTTTTGTTACTTTTGCTACTAGGATGCTGCTGTCATCCATAAGAAAAGTAATAAGTAGAATTTAAAAAAAAACAAGTAGATTTTCAGCAATTACGGAAGTTAAAATTTTTCCACAAATTAAAATTAATTTTCTTTGACTTCCTTGAAAATACCAAGAAGCCATAAGCTCAAAATGAACTGCTATTAGCATTGGAAAAAAAAAAAAGTAGCACCCCAAACTAATTTTCACTAACCTAGATTTTGGAAATTGCTGAAACACTTTTGCATGTCTTTGAATGAAAATTCAGCCTGAGGCAAAGAGATGAACATGGGAAATCTCATCCTAAGTGACTGGAGTGTGAAAAATTTATAAATAATCTAAAATAGAAGCTTATAATAGAAAATTTGAAGGTAATTTAACAATGCATTCCAAACTTAATATTGCTCTCTACTTCACAGAAAAATAAAAAGAAGAAGCATAACATATATGTGAGAAGATTTCCCAAATTTCAAACATCATGGTAGATTTTATTTGCATCAAATTGAAGACATAGTGAAGGGGGATGTGATTTAGGTTTTCTCTGATAAAGTTGTCCAACAAAGACATTCCACTCCCAAAACTGGAAAGTGTAAAATGAAGAGATGGAGTAAGACACTGCTTCCATACCTAAGAGAAGTAAAAATAGCTTCCAGCTGAGTAAGTCTTAAGTCTGCTGCTTAGTATGAAGCCAGGTGATGAGTGCAGGAAGCATGAAGCAAAGATTGCTCGCTCCAGCTAACAGACTAAGTGCTTGTCTACAGAGCAGCACTCTCAGGAAAGTTAAGATAAATGAACTAATACAATGAAGTTGGAGTGCATTAGTCAGAGAGCATTAAATCTCTGTGTCGATGCTTTCATTCAGACATAAAGTAACTTTAGATGGTTATAACTTAATAATTCTTGAAGGAATACTGAAAAATGAGGTTGGCCTGGAGAGGGGCATAGACTCCCAGGTCCAAACATACAAGTTAAGGAAATAACTTCTGTGTTGCCATTTATACAATGTTCTCCAGTTTAAAGTTAATGCAGGCATATTTGTAGCTGTACCTTGAGAAATCAGGCTAGACAGCCCCTGTATCAGAAATACACCTTTTAATTTGCTAACTGGGTGAAATTATGTGGATTTCTAGCATATTATGGGTTTGTATGGTCTAGCTTTATTTATCTATTTAGCTGTCTCAAATATTTTGTCTTCCAGCTACAGAAAATTAAATTATGGGAGCACGTTAAATTTGTCCTTATAATCTCATAATTTTTCCATGTGGTAAAATACAGATAGCTTTATTCTGTGGTGTTAAATATCTGCATTATCAGTACAGCCCTGGTAACCAGTTGATATGCTATGCATAGTAAATGAAATCGTTTTGAAGGGTCTGGCCTCTATTTGTCAAATCAGGCTGAATTGAAAGATAGTTTCTAAAAAAAAAAACCTGGAACAGCAAGAGTCAGTTCAGAAGCACACAACTATCTGTCCTAAAATCACTGTGATTTAATATATGTCTGCTGGAGTAACCACCATTATATCCATACCTCACTCCAACAGCAATGTATTGGTGAAGTAATTTTAGGAAAAGTCACATATTAAAACAAATTTTCCCATTCCTTCTCAATGCTTACTTTAATTAGAGCTATTTCCCAGAAATGTAGGACAATTCATTTCACTGGTAAGATAATTTTCCATAAAAATTAGAAACTGTCATTGGACCTTCCCTTAGACAGAGCTTCTGTACTTACATGTACTTTTAACCCAATATTTTTTTATTATTGTTCTTGCTTTTTGCCTAAAATAATATGCAGCTAACACATTATTGGTAGTAACCGTAATATTGGTAGTTAACATCTTATTGGTAGTAACAGTAATAACAATTATATCCCTATTCCTTAAACAGGCTCCAGCAGCAGCTCAGAGTCCTGCAAATTCCACACAGTATCCCAAAATGACAGAATCTCAGCACAGCTGCCCCAGGCCAAGACAGCCCCACTCCTCATTCCATCCCACTGCTCCGGCCCTGGCCACTGCAGTGGCCCCACACTGAACTTGCCCCAGTTTTTGGATTTCTTTCCTGAACTGAGAGGCCCAGAACTGAACACAGTACCTAGATGTGGTCTCAGAAGAGTTGGGTACAGGGCTGTAATCAATCCTTCATGTCTCTGCTGGCTGATCAAGCTCCTGGTCATATAGTCCAGGTGCAGCTGCACCTGTGAAATTACTAATACCTCAAATGCCAAATTGGAAAGACCCTACTCTGTAGTGAATTTGTGCTTATGCGTACACATTATCATGAAATAATTTGATTTCAGGGCTCTTAAGCATGACCAATGGCTTTGTGAAATTATTTCTCAGAATATTTCTTCTTTCTGTGATTAAATTGACTACAATAATTGAAATAGATATTATTGCTTGTAGTTTATCAAAATATTTAATTAAAAGTAAATTTTAGGGCACCAGTTTGCCTGGCTATCAATACTGTTTGAATCTTTTAATTTTAGCCACTTCCATCTGGGATTTTTATTCATTATAACTATTCCTCATATTTCAGTTCAATCTTTCGAAAATGAGGCTTATGGATGGAACTCCCTTGTAAATTGTGGGACTTGTACTCAGAGGATTTGACTACTCCAAAAAATATAATTAAATTAATTTTAAAACTCTAATGTTCCCACATGTATGGGCAGAGGAAAGAAAAGTTTTTTTCCATTGTTTGCTGCTATTAGAAACATTTATTTTACTTCTGGATTTTTCCTATTGAAAACAATAAAAGACTGTATTTGTACATATTTCCTGCAGGTAATTTAGAAGGTAACAGTAAAATTCCCTAAAGTTTCATGCCTTTATCACACTGTAGACTGAGGCCAGAAGAATGTTTTCTTGTAGTTGTTCCTCCTATGTATAGGTTGCATTGTTGGAACTAAACATGAAAGCAAAATATAGAAAAAAAAATTGTTTTGTGCTTCAGTAACTGACTGTATAAATAGAGTCTGCATTATCAAACACATGAATAATGGGACTTAACTAATGACACCTGAGCACATTACTTTTTTTTTTTTTCTGGTATCTTATAATTTCTTTGTAATAACTTCTGCAATGTTAATATTCTTCTGTATAAAGAAATTCATTTTTGAGTAGATGAAATGGTACACAAGAGGCTGTTTTGGTCAAGATTGCAACATCATTTGTGTTTTTATATTACTTTGCTTGAAAAGACCTTAAGTGGGATCCCTGCTAATGGATCTGAGTTCATTATTGCCTGGCTTGCCCATTGGTACCCTAAAAAATTCATTTTGATGTAATGTGATTTATTAAGCAGTTGGGAAACAGCTCTAGGCAGTCCAGATGACCCTGATTAGCACAGAACTGAAGGTGTAAAATAATATAAAAATAATTTATAAAGATGTAAAATGCTATAAAAAGGCACTAACAATATACATAGAAATTAACATAATTGCGTGAGGGAGGGTGTAGGTGTACACACACTATTTTAAGCAGCTTCCTTGTTGCTTCCTCCTGCCATTATCAAGCCAAGCACTGGTGCATCAGAGGGATGCTCATCAAATTTTATGTGGCCTAGCCTTTATGGAGGAGCTCTGTTAGGCAAAAAACCTGTTGATATCAGAGGTAACACCTTCTTTTTCATGACCTCTGAAAACCAGTCCAAACCAGTTCCTCTATGGATTTTTGGAAAATGCCAGTTATAGGAGATTAAACAGTCTGAAAAAGAGTAGGTTCTTAAAATGGAAGTTTTTCCTTATCTCCAATACACACCTGGCTCACTCTTAGCTATGACTTCCTAACTTGGATGGCACCCACTGGCCTATAAATTTGCTTTCTTCCTTGCCCAACACACTTCATGGCTTTTGCACCAGAGGAAGTTCATCAAAACTCAACTTTCTTGTAACTTTGCTAGAAAAAAGATTTCTGGAAAAGTTTGGGCAGGAGAATCTTATTATGAATGTGCATTTTCAATCTAGCCACACAAGCATAAAATTACATTTGTTGTGTTAATGCTGAAGTATACATGAATTTTTGATCATTTGCAGTCTGTGCCAACTGATCTTTGAATGTTTCTATGATACAACAGCGGTGACATATGTGGTTAACACAGGCACTGTATATTACACAAATATATGTAGGCAAACAGACAAAAAAAACCAGTTACCTTTCACTGGTGTTCTTTTTTCAGTTTTCTCTGTTTTCTGTTTTTGAATTTCTGAAAAAAAATGCAATGCATATTTATCAATATTAAAATAATTTTCACATATAAAACTATCAGATGCATTCTCATTAAAAAAAAAAAAATTAAAAGTGCTTAAAATATCATGGCAGTGCCATGGCTTTATCACCTGCATTTCAGTGTTATCTACAACATAGTTCAATTTCATATATACACAGATGATGTATATGGATAAAAATCACAACGTTAAGTGTCCTTAATAATTATTCTGTTTTTAATTGATCCGTACAGCCAGTTTTAAAGGCAAGAATATGTTTTGTTAATCTGTAATAGCTACACAGTAACACGTGCTGGTCATGAATCAGAAAAACATGCTTTTAACTAATCATTTTTTGTATATATCATGACTTGTTTATCAAGATTAGTATTTTATGTTTTCCAAATTACCTTTGGAAGGAAAATATGGGGTTTTTTACTATATTTTCTAAAATTTTTAAAGATCACATACTGAATTGGTATCTCCAACATGCAATAAAAGGTAGATTCAATGTTCTGTACAAACTACAGAGATAGAATTTCCCAGGTTAGAAATCATTGTCTTGGAGAATGACTCATTTTGACCATGCTGTATACCAAAAACTGAGAACTGCCTTCTTAGAGGAGGAGGCAGTACAGTATTTATCTGCCCTTGTTATGTTATTCCTTTTGAACAAAATTTTTCAGCTGTAATATTGATATTAAATTACTGCTATATACCTCCATGTAACTCGTTTTTCTACTGTCTTTATTGTGCCAAAGCCAGAATAATATTGAAAATGCAAAATGTTGATTTTTTTTGAAAAAGCAAATCAGAATTAAAGCTTGCATAGCTCTCTTTGCACACAGCTGTGGAAATTTAAAGGGCATTTGTTACAAATGCATTAATGACTGTGTAATAAAGTCATTAAGACTTTACAGAGTGCCTGGTTTATCATATTGTGCACATATTTCCTTCAGTAGGAAACCAGTCTAAAATACTAGATCAAATTTGTTTTTGACTAAAGCAAATGCAAATCTCACTAGACTCTGTAGGAGATGTCTCCTTGTATTTCAGTGTTACCTGTAGTCTGCAGGGTCTAAATAACAAGAACAATGACCCCAAATTTAATCCAACAGAGAAAAATTATGCATGTTGCATCTCAACTCTAAGAAGCTACTCTAATGCCTTTGAAGACAACTGAAATGTTTCACTTACAACCTTAGTTATTTTCTCATGTTGTAACAGGATACACATTGCCAAAGAAATTCAGTAGGAAAAGGAATTTTCCCTCCCCAAATATTTACATAAGTCCTTGAAAATAATGCAGAATATTTTTATTGGATAGTATTTCATATTTGAAATAATTATTATGTGTGGTTTGCAAAAAACATAACTATTCTATGACATCATCCTATGTTGTGTTCAGATAGAGAGATTATTAGTTCTGAGATAAAGAGTAACAAAGGCTAAAATATGTATCACTGTTAGCCACTAATATATGGAGACATAACCAAGCTAATTATATGATGTCATTAAGGTAAAAGGAGTTTTTATTCAGTTTTCATCTTGTTCTGTTCAGCCTGGGTGTGCAGTTCATTCAGTGTTCTATAAACCTCAAAAGCTGAGAACAGAAGAAATATACTGTACTGATTTACTGTGTTTCAGCTGAGCCTGGATTACTTTCCTTTCAAATATGTGAGGACGTTACAGTTCTATCGACTGAGAGAATTCTGTTGCTGGATTTTCAAACTTTACCCACTTGTTTTGCTTAAATGGATGCATGGTCTAGTTCAGGTAGCAAAGTTTAGGTATTGGTAGGCAAGACAGGAACAGATGAGGGATTGCTGCCTAATCCTGGGCACATCTGAGCAGTTCTTGCCACTGTTCCAGACTGCCTCCAATCACTGACTCGGGGAACTTAAAGAAAGCCACTTCCTCTGCATTGCAACATACAGTGGAGACATTTCTCACTGAATTCAAGAGGTCATCCTACCTACAGAGATGAATATGAATAACTCATATTCTTCAGGCAGAGTCATTTACACAGACACATATTCTTTGCTTGTTTCAAAATGCCTCAGCTCTGCTGCATTTCTATCATCTATTACACATCTCACAACAGAAAAAAGGCTTATTTTTCTTGAAAAAATAAGTATAAAATAAGAATAAACCTGGGTTTTTTTAAAAAAAATTACTATTGATTTAGGGAATTCAGCCCTCATTTGACTGCAAAATATGTATGGAATCACGACTCTACAGCTGGTTTTCTAAATCAGGCTCACACGGTAGCAGAAGCGAAGTTTGCTTCACACAAATATTCCAGTAAGGTGCACAGCAATACGCTTTTTAGAGAGCTACACTGAGAATCTCATCTAAGTTTCTGCCACAGTTAGGATACCACACACCACAAAGAAACTTATGCAAATTCCTAGAAGTGAAATAGATCTTCACAACACACAAGTGTGTGCATATATGCTTTTATATGTTACAAAACTGTCCCATCATTAAGGTCTCTTCACAAACTCCCCACTACAGTCTGGGATCAGATTCATCAGAACCATGATAAAAACTGAAGGCTAGAACACATCAATTCTGTTAGATTACAACTCAAATTTTTCCAGTACAAATAAATCTAGTCTCAGTGTAAGCCAATCTGGAACAGTTTATTAATCAGAAAATAATAACTATTTGCTAACTTCAAAGTATTTAAAATCAGGAAACACATTAGATTATTGGAGATTTGTTGTTGTTGTTTTTTGAGAGTTCTGATACTCTCTGCTTTATCTTTTCTGATAAATAGCTTTAATTTTCTAGTAATCACATCATATCTTATTGCTGAGTTGACAAAGTGGTTGTAATATCATAGAAGACTTACATGACCAGTTTAAGGCATGTAATTTATCTCTATCAATGTGGCACATTGCTAATAAATCCTAAATATTACAAATTCATGTTTAGAAAAATGACAGAATCAAGCAGCAGCAAGGATGATCTTTGTCACCACAGCAACCATCCAGATTTTTTATGAGATGACAGCACGGTTTATAAAATTATTGTAAGGGAGTACGTATTTTAAAAGCTGTATTTCATTTTTTATTTTCTTAAATTATTAGGCAGACAAGAAAAATTATCTTTTGCCTTGTGTTGCTTTGGTTTTGAATAGGTAAGTATTTCCTTAAATATGGATACTGCTTGATGCTAATTTCTCTAGACCTCAAGTCTTGTGTAGATATACAGAACATGCAGGGTGATTATTTTAAATAACTCCAAGAAGGAAAGCTAAGAGTCCATTTCAAGATGCTGAAAGGAGACACACTCAATTCTAATGCTGTCAAGCTGATATATTTATGTCCTGTTGACCCAAAGCAGACCTTCACAGTCAGCTGAAGATCAGTATTGCAGGCAGCTTTACTGGAAATCCCTGCTGAACAACACAGTCTGGGCAGCAGCTTCCCCACCCCTCACACAGCTAATTTTCATTAACAGCACTTGACAGTGTCTAACAACAGCACAGCACTGGCTGTGCACGCCAGCTCCAGGAAGATCAAGATGGGAGAAAATAATTACAGTCCCTTAAATCTGTGTGAACTAGTGGGTCAGCACCGTGCAGGTTTACAGCAGTGTGAGTGAAGAGCACAGCCCCTCACGCTAGGGCATGAGGAGATTCTCCTGGTTCTCTTCTTTGTCTGCCTTTCTGTTTCTGATTTTGATTTTTTGCTATGTCCTTTTTTATAACTTAATAAAAGGGATAGCATTATTCTCAGCTATTTTAAAATTATTGTAGTAGCTTGTATGAGCCTCAGCCTACGTGAATTACTTTAGGTACCACATGGATCTATAACACAATATAAATACCCCGTCTCTGTAACACAGTTCAAATTTTGAGAGATGCATTTCTTCTCTTACTGGGAAGGCATAGCCTTGCATCTTGCTTCATTAGAGGATAAAATGGTGAGTAGCATTCTGGCACTGTTAACACAGCTGCTACACCTTACCTTCTGCTGAGTTTCCATCTTACAGATGAAATATACCTTTAAAAAAAATCCCAAAAGCTATATTAAAGATGTCAATGATATGAGAGACAAAGTGGAAAAAAAAAAGGGTTCTTATTTGGAATACAAAAATGCTGTACCTAAAGTAAGCCAGAAAATCAGCAAAATAATTGGTAATTTACCTCTAGACCTGACATTCAACATTATCCTCTGTGCTTAAAGCCATCTTGTTTCCACTTAAATTCTGCAGTGAAAATAGAATGTAGTTTTAATATATCTAGTGTTTTAAAGGTATAATTAAGCAGATGGAATTTTCTATGAAATGGGAATATATTTTTTTCCTAACAAACTTTACCAGTTAGTCATCTTTTCTATACTCTGTTACAGGTAACACAGCAATGTACATCTTTAGTGCTTTGACATTCTTTCTCTTACAAACATCTAAGCATGAAAAGGAAAATTAGTCCAATTCAGAGTCCTGGTGAGCCAGAGGTTAATAATTTGCTTTTGAGCAGTTAAAACCCTTACAGCTATTGCCAGATATTTAATGGGGCTATATCCTTGCTAGTTTATCAAGACTAATTGGTAGAAGGAAGCTGATTATCCTTAAGAGTTGGTAGAAATAGATATTGATGGCAAGGCAAGAATGAGTGGTGTAAAGAGCTTTAAGAGACGAGAGAGATGTCATTTCTAATGTGCTTTTAGATGCTGTCTGTGTGAAGAATTGTAGTCAACTCTCTTGCTCTTGGTATCCTCAGGAGAAATTTGCAATTGTGCAGCTGATGTCTATTTTTAATCTAGATAGTACCAGCTGGTGAGGGTGACAGTTATCCTTGCGGGGCTAGAAGGAGAAGAAGGAAGCTGTGCATTAGAGCAACTTCTGTCTAACTACTAATACATCACGTAGCTGCACTCTACAAGCAAAATAAACACACAGCAAAACCAAAAAACACCTTGTAACAGGGAAAAAA